>VMKM01002056.1:0-92304 GCA_008360985.2 Macquaria ambigua
ACTGAAATATGTTTCTTGCTTCAGGTTTAGGGCACAATCAGTTTAGAATATTCCCAATGCATCAAGAGAGCACTACAGTGTCTTGCCAGTCTTTTTTTGTGGGGGAGATTTAAAATATGCTACCTTAAAAATCCAGTACCCGAGGAGAGAGAAGATTTTTGTTTTGGCTGTTTTGTTGCGTTCCTCACCGACTGTGATGCATGCAGAACGAGCCGAGCCTTTTTCAACTGCATTAGAATGATTTGCTATAAACTGTGTTCTTGGCTGTATTGAATATTTATTGTTTTCTATTCTGTTTCCACTGCAATGACAGGTTTGATTGGAATCTATGTTATTTTTAAAACAAACTGTAGCAGTAAATACATTGAGTTAAACAACTGGATGTACGTGTGTGTGTGTGTGTGTGTGTGTGTCTTTCTGTGTGTGTAAAAGCAACACTCAAAATATTTAGGCTGTAGTGCCAGTTTTCATACTTTATGATGTTTGGTGGCCACTGGACCCTGATATGTAGGTGGAAAGGAGATTTTTACCCCCAAGCATCTGCTGTTGGCATGTGCTGTTGACAAATGAATCACCAGGATTAGACCAAAGACACACACACACACACACACACTAGCCTGTGTCACACGAGCCAGTCATCTCTGACAAGTTTCTGGTTTGTCTCTTCACTCCCTGGATACAGAGAGAGCTCATTTTCACAAATTGTGCATGTTTGTGTGAGTCATTGTGAGTCTCTGGGCATAACTGCAATTTGAGGGTCAGTAGTTGGTGTTTTTGTCCTGAGTGTCTGTGGTTTCAATGGTATAGGTTTATATAAGAACACTCGAAGCTACATATAAGTGATTTGATTGAATGAGTCTGCCTGAGAACGTTTAAGGCCAGTAATCCTACCTTTAGTCTCCTTTAAGGACTTTCCGGTATGAAATGAAAAACCTGAACCGTTCACCTACGTGTTTAACACTAATCTGTTTCACTGGTTCTCCTCAAGAGCCACATTTTCACTTTTCCTGTGATCCATGGCTGTTTTTGTGGCCTTTTTGAAGGTTACTCCAATAAAACGTAGTCTGAGCCAGAGAATGTGTATTTCATTTGATTTGTAGCTTTGTTTTTCCACTGCTGGTTATATTTCAGCCAGACTAACCAGCAGCCCGAGCACAACAATGGCTCACTGTATTGCAAATCACATGCAATTCGTTGTGTACCTAAGGTAAATAGTTGAGGTGAATCCAAAGCCTGGTGGCACTGACAGGGCTGTTTTTAATCATACATGTCTGTTGTTGGGTTAGTCCAGAAGCACTTTAGTACTGCCAGAGCAGCCCTGTGACATGGCCACCAAACACAGTGCACAGGTCGAAAAATCCACATCCCATTTTTCTGTTAATTAAATTTCATAGCCAAGGGTCAGTAGCTTAGTGGGCAATGTCGACAGTGACCAGACCTTGTTAGAGTGACTGAAATGTGTCTCATTTCTGTCAAGGGAATGTATCTAATTCATTTGTCACCAGGTCACAGCAGCCAGAAGATTTCACCAGGCAGTGTAATTCATAGCAGGGAAGTTGTCACAGTAAAGAAAAAAATACTGAAGCAATGCTTATGATTACATAACTTATCAGCTACAACAAAACTCTTACTACCCTTTGGCAGGTGGCGGCTTTTGTATTTAATGCCCTTAAACAATACTAAATCAGATTATGTAGCGGTAATTCTGTGAATTTAACCTTCATTTTAACCTTCAGCAGTCGGAGGATCAAGGCGATGCACATTCAGTGACCGTTGAGGGTATTTAATGCTCTGATGAATAGAATATTTCTGTCATTTCTCTACAGGATAGATCTTGGTTGCTGAATGAATGAAAAATTAGACAGACAAAATGCAAGGTGTGAACAGTGTTGGGGGGTCACAAGGTGTTGCATTATTGTAGTTAAATTACTTTTCCCTGTAACGCAGGAATGTAACACACTACAGTTTAATTTTCAGTAATGATAGTGCAGTTGGTGAAAATCTTTACTTGTGTTACAGTTACTGAGTTCAGCACTATTATACTATGATGCACTGACTTAAAATGTGTGTCACTATCTATGAATGAAAATTATTCGTCCTTGGCTAATTGTCCCATGCGCTCTCAGAATTAATGTGCATACAAACAGCTTCTGCACAGTTTGTGGGAGCAAAGAACATAAACAACATACAAAATGGCGGAGCTTAGAAAAGTGGAGATACTCTTTTTTTTTTTTTTTTTTCTTCATTTGTATCACATAAAGACAAGAATATCAGCAGCAAACTCCAAAAATGATTTGTTAAAGCACTTGATCAGAAAAAGAGCTGGTGGCAAAAGGTGAGAATGGAGAAAGGTGAGAATGCATCAACCGCTGTTAAACAAACTAAGAGCACTTTTGGGTCCACCGGGTAGCAGTAACACAGGGAGAAATGAGGAGCTGTGTGTCAGGCTGCATAGGTCTCTGGCAAAATCACGTAATGTAACTCTGCAGTTCTTCAGCTCTACGAAGCCCTTTAGTCCATTGTTTTGGTTTTCTGGCCCACAACTCATTAACTTTGTTTCCAGCAGCAGCTGTTTTCAGCAAGAAAGCTGTAAAAACCCAGTGGAGACAGACATTTCCCTGAGGAGTTGGTGGAGAGACCAAAACAGACCTAAAAGGAGAGTGAATATTGGACTTACATTAACCAGGTTACTCTAAATGAATGCTGATGTTGTTCTGCATCTGCTGGATGTGTAAATTGGCAATTGGCAAACACACACGCCATGAGAACTTAAGGAGGTGATACTGTATGTCAGTGTTGTGTTTTCAGCTTGTTAATCTGCCTCCTAGTGGCCAAAACAAAATGTTACTTTATAGTAAAGTGATAAGAAAGAAATGTGATTACTTCCATAGCTGATTAATGAGTATAAAAACCTCATGACAATTTTAGAGGAGCATTAAATACTGTGATGGACTTCCCTAAACCTAGGTCTGTAGATAATTCAAAGGAAGTTATTTCTTCTTCTTTGGACAACTTTGTTTTGCCTTTATCATCCCTTGAGCCTCCTTTTGTACAAAAAAATATCAGAGCAGATTAGTAAATGCAAGCAGGCAGTGTATGTTTAAAACTGCCATAGAGGATTTTGCAGTCCTAAAGTCCTTAAAATCTACGGGGAAAATAAAACTAATGTTCCTTGAGATTTTGTGTTGGTGTTTGCAGGTAAATCACTGCCTATGTGATTGACTGCGTTAGGTTCGTGTGTGCCTATGAACTGAATTAATGTTCCTATAAGTTGTGTTTGTCTGTGTGTGTTTGGCTGAGGTGCCACCTATGCTGGTCTTATAAGAAGTACACAGCACTGTGAAAGGATGTTTAAACTTTCTCACCCCTTCTTCAGAGGCAGCGTACGTGTGTGTGTGTGTATGTGTGTGTGTGTGTGTGTGTGTGTGTCAAAGTGAGTGTGAGTGTGTGCGTCAATGTGAAGTCTTTGATGTATGATCAAGGATTCTTATTGTTCACGGCATGACTCCAGCTAGCGTAAACACCGCACAACACTTTCATCTAATATGCACACAGATAGCCACACACCTACACCTACACACACACACACACACACACACACTTAAACTTACACAGAGGCAAATGCACATCATTCACTGATTGCTGAAAAATGAAATGGAAGAAAAGGTAAGGGGGAGGATGGAAGGCAGCACTGCCGCCCACACTCCTTTTGGCCTTTCTTTTGTCCCTTCTCTCTTCCTCTATTTCACTCTTTCAATACCCCCCCCCCCCCCCCCTTGCCCTCCCTTTCTTGCCCTCCCTCAATACCCACTCTTCCTGTGTCATTGTCTCCTATCCCCCTTTCCTTTTTGAAACCACATTAACCTTTGAAAGCTTTATTTTATCTTCCTTTTCTTTGGTGTTTCCCATCTTCCCTTTTGTAAACTGTCTCTATGTATTAGCTAGCACTTAGCATTTTTGCATTCACATCACTTCACACCCAGTTCTTACCTTTAAAGCATTTCTAAATAACAAGACTCTGAGTGTCGTCTCCATGGAGCCCATACATCAGACTTCATTCTCTCATCTACCATTTCACCTTCCCTTTCATATCTTCATCGTTAGGTGTTTCCATATTCATCTTTTGGAATCGTATCCCAGTATAATTTCCATAATATTTTCATGGCCCCTGTGCATCACATCTTTTTTTTCTCACTAACCATGCTTTGTGATTTTTGTTTCCTCTGTCTTTTGATTTTTTCCCCCTCTGCTGCTCACCTTTTAAATAGACTCTGGATATTTTCTGCTTTCAATTCCTGTTTCAAAAGCCTGGCTTTTAAATGGTTTCTTAGTAACTAAAGTTCAGAGGTAACATCTCCATAGAATCTGATCTCTTCTTTTTTACACCAGAATATTGATTTCTTTGTCAGCATTCAGTTATTTTTTTTTAATATTTTTGCTTGCTTTGTGCCTTTTAGTGTCCTTTGATAAACTGAAATACGCTAAGCGCCTGAATTATGATACTTATGATCCTTTTGGCCAGCATGAAAATGTGTGTGTATATGTTTGCTTTATTAAGGGGCTTTTTTGTGAGACTCAGTGTACACGGTGCAAAATGCAGTCAAGTGCAAATTGTGCAATACACCTTTTTGTAAACCGTGTTTCTATGTATATACAATAAATAAAATAGTTGTGTTTGCACACAATCTTTAATGAATTTCACATTTAATTATCATCATATCAATGCACAAGGAAATTAAATCCATTAAATAAACCACTTAGGAAATGTAATGCGAATGAGCCAATTTGAAGATGTAGTGTAGGAGAAATGTGGGTTTCTTTAAAAAGATGTGATTCCCCTGAGGTGGTGCACAGGGGCTGCAGGCTGTGTGTTGATCAGTCTGGAGGCTGCAGGAACATATGCGTTTGCTGTGATACAGTTTCAAGCCAAAATCATTTTATATCAACTGGTTCAGGTACTTTACTAGTTGGCAGACAAGGGAAATAAAAAACAATGTTGAAATCACTATGAATACTTGTACTGGTGGGAAGGACTAATGACATAAACAGCATTATAGAAAGGCTTTAGAAATAAACAAGTCTGGTCTATAACTATCAGATGTGTCTACGTAAGAACACACATGATATTGTGAGTATCATTGAGACTGACTATTGATAACAACTGACCACCATACATTATACGCTATCAAATATTTGTTTCGCATTTTGCCTTTATTTACTAACTGAACTTTTGGATTAAAGGCAAGTGACATTGGGAAAACTCAACCCAAATAAACTGGAATATCTCAGAGGTGTGTACTGGACTGTGTACTATAATGCCTATTTATAATCTTAATGTGCTGCCCAGAAGAAGATTTAGAAGATTTGTATGTTTTGACGGTGGTCAATTTACAGTAAATCACCAACTCTGAAAAATATTATATATTATATAAATCATAGGTTTGCTGTGCATGTGTGGACTTATGGGCCACTGCACTTCAAAATGTGACATTTTAAGGAATAATATGCTTCATTTTATATTCAGAAAAAGAAAATGAAGAGAAATGAGAGAAGTGTTTTGTTCAGTGAGGGAAAGTGTGCGTGTCGTGTCTCGTGTGCAGCAACACATGAACCTTTGCAGCAGTAACAAAAAAAGAGTGTTGCATTAGCTCACAGAGATAAAACAGCATTCAGAAGAGCAGAACATCACATTATCTGAGCAAAATCGAGCTCCAAGGTGACATAACAAAACCCTGCAATCTGTTAAAAAGCTCTGCGTATGTACGTAAATGACATTGTTTCCAAATGATGCTTGACTGGGCAAGGATGTCCCAATGGGCAAACGTGTTGATTCCTCCGTTCATGCATCCCATCCCTGGCATCTCTCCCTTGGGTTTGTAGTGGGGAGAGCTGAGGAGCGAGGAAGAGATGCAAGTGAGGGAAGCATGGAGGCGTGAATAGGTAAGAACCCTGCGTGCATTTTCTGTTTTCTCATTATATAGTCAAGAAATGCGTGGATTTTATGAGTCCTTGGATATCCATGCTGCAAGTCAGTATCCCTTTGAGTGTTGTCTCATCCTCATCATCTATCCTCTTTACTATACAGCCCTACTGTCTGGCACAGTAGGGAAATGACTAATAACATGACAACAGTCGAAATCAAAGTAACAACCTTTCCTGGGCAGTATCCCTGCTATCTCGTCCTATTTGTTTATTTTTATTCTTTTTTCTTAATAGGGTTTTTTCTAATAAAGCAGAAATTGCCCCTTCATTACTTAAAGCCTTGATTCGGACAGGACAGGGTAAACTGAGACTTTGGTTATGATGAATGTTCTCTAGTGGTCCTTTAAATGATGTTGCACTGTTATTTGTCTTCCTACTGTAGCACGCTGCATGTGTGTTGTTTCAATTACTTGTGTGTGTGTGTGTGTGTGTGTGTGTGTGTGTGTGCGTGTGCGTGCAAACTCATTTAGATGAAACCGTATAGCCATCTTGTAGCTTCTTGTTGGTGTCCAGTATCATGTAGTATTGATTAATAAGCGTTATTCCCCTCTGGGAAATGTTGATGTTGCAGTGAAATAGTGTGTTGTACACGATCAAATGCCCCACAGAGACAGGATTACATGGATACATTAACATAAAGGCATATTTCAGTAAAGTCAGACCATTATCAACACATATCTTCAAAGTAGAAGCCGTTTTGCACAACCTTGTTTAACATTTACTGAGAATTTTTAAGTGTGAAATAAATCCAGTGACTGATATCCACCAAAGGACACTGGCGCAATGAGGTTAATTAAAATGATGCAGATAAAAAATATGTGTAGCCCAAAGCACCAATAAATGATAATGTTGAAAGGACACACCTTCCACGTAGTTTGACAAAACAATCACAACTCAAGGTCCACGACTCACTAACTTCCTCTTGAGCTGTTCTGATGTCATCCACAGCACTTTGAAGACATGCTAAATCTTAATAGCGTCTTACGGCTTCTCGTCTGTGTCCATGTTCTTGTCCATCTGCTGATAGAGACTGTATAATATGGTTTAAAGCTCTGGAAAAAGCTAGTAAGTGGACCTTGAGGCGTGATTGTTTCGTCAAACTACTATTTTCTAAGGTCAAAAAAGAACTTGCATGCTTAACCTTCCATGTAGTTCAGAGTGAAATTCAAAAACAAGGATATGAACTCATTATGTATTGTATTTATCAAGCATATAAAGCTTGATACACTCAAACTAGTGGTTTGGGGAAATATCAGAGAAATACCCTTTGAAGAATATCACTGCCATCATCACCGTCATCTTTTAAGTATCAGATCATAAAACGTATCAGATCAATAGTCACGTCTTCAGCTGAATTAATATTTGTTCCTACTCACAACTATTCATTCACTTGTATTTGATAACAAAAACGACCAATCAAATCCTTTCATCTGATCACATTTTTTGACAGATCATTATTGGGTATGGCCTCATTTCTTTCTTGTGTCTCTCTCCTGTATCTTCCTGTTTTTCTTTCTCTCCGTCTTTCCCTCTAGATAGTCAGATGACTTCTGAACAGATTGAACAGAATATTAATTGCCTTCCTAATTTATGTTAATTTATGCTAATCTACACACTCATCGACTCTCAACGGGCTCGTTATCTAGATCGTTTAGAACGGCCAGGAAGAGATTCAGTCTGTGTGACCCTGAAGGTTGCCAGTTCAATTCCCAATGAGCTGAGCCTCGGGGCCTCAGCAAGTCTATTTAACCCTGCGTGAACTGGCATAAAGCGCTACTCTTTAACTGGTTGATGCGTAGACACAAATATCAAAACCGATTACAAATGAACAGACACATACACCGTAGTCAAGTGTAGGACATGAATCTTCTGTTGTAATCTGTGACACACAAACAGTAAAACGGATGCACGTGCAAGTAGTCTCAAAACCAATCTTTCTGAAAGATGACTGGTGTCCACTTTAAAATTATTAAAGTGCTTTTTCTCTTCTGCAACATTTCATGCTTTGTTTGAAAGAAAAAAAGCAAAACAGCTAAATACAGCAAAAGAGAGCATGACATGCCATCTCGTCTTCCAGAATATTTTTCTCCGTAAATGCTTTATTTGAAAGGCTTAGGGCTAGAGACACCAGAAAGATGAGGGAGAAAAATACAGGATCAGGAATTAAATGTGAATCGAGGACCTGGTGGGTAAGTGGCGCTTGTAGTATCCGTCGAAATTCTGGAAATTCACAAATTACCATTTGAATCCTCTCAAACAGCAGCCTCAGCCACTGAATGACATGGAGTTCTGCCTCTTAGCAACAATGTTAAGTATATTGTTAAAACTGCTTTAATTGCTGTTAGTGTGTGCAACCCTGGTATGTATATGTATAAGGATATATCGCAATTCTTAATGACGACTGTATTTCACAAGTGTATCTAAAGGGGCACTTCACCGATTTTACATATGAAGTTCAGTTTCCTGGCCATGAGGAACGCTACTCAACCTGAGAAAAAAGCCGTATAATGTCTTCTGTTCCTCTCTAGGGAGCTTTATAAAATGTGATAAAAATAACTCTGATGATGATGTCACCATGCAGCGTTATGTCAGACTGGGTTTGGAGACTTCACATTTTCAACAGGAAGCCTGTGTTACAAACTGTAGGTGTGGAGTTTGAAAGACATGTACTTTTAATCGCCAGAGAAGAGCTAACGAAATACGCGAGTATCCAGTGTTTCTGGAACATGAGCCATACTAGGGACTAATAGTCAGGATATCTTAGCCCCTTAAAGAGTAACTGCACACTAGATCTTGTATGTTGCCCTGACCTCTGTGGGTTGAAAGGTCTGTTGAACCTCGGACCACCACAAAAACACAGCTTGGTGTGGTCAGGTGTGATCTGTTGTGACCACATCCATCTGTGACTACTGTACTGAAGTGCAAACACAGCTGCACAGTGTGGGAAAAGAGCATTTTACTGTCACCACTAGTTGGCAGCACAAACCAGATTATTTGCCTGGGTGCACTTACTTTTTAAAATTGAAACGCAGTACCAACTCTATCCACACCTCAGTATTCAGTAATCCATATTTTCCATCTCTTTTCCAACCAGCACAATCTACTTAGCACGTTTTTGAACTGACAACTACTCATATTTATTATGTTATATTTTCTTTTTTTAAGGTTTCATTTTGTACAGTTTTATTTCAAGTGTGGGTGCACTCGCCTTGCCTGTCTCCCTGCTTTTGTGGCTGTGATGACCTAATTTCTCCACACACTTTATTAAAGTTTCATCTTATCTTGTCCAGTCTGCTCCTGTGAAAGGTACAACACAATAAAGATGTTTCATTTTAATTTTCCCAGCGAGTGTGACCGACGGACTCATGTATGACACGTACACGCTCTGGTGAAAGCCACCAGCAAAAAACATCCACAGATGTTTTTCAATTTCTGATTTGATCAAGCCCAGAGCGAGACACACACACTCACACACAGTCACACATGCAACACAACGAGTGAACGAACACCTTCTTTATCCATGAAAAATGTATAAAGCCGCTAACCGTTCCAGCTCCACATGCCTGCGTGTATGTGTGTGTGTACATGTGTGTCATGCACTGAGCTCGATTAGATCAAGCTAAGTTGAAACAGAGGGAAGCAGTGAAGCGTGACAGTGTTTGTGTGGTTTTGTGTATGATGGAGGATTTGGAGAAATCCCGTTGCTCTGTTCTTAATAAGATCGACAGCACCTTTCTGTCTGACAAAAGCTGCCTCCAGAACCAAAAATAATGGATAACGCTTTTTCCACATTAAGGTTCAAGGTCTGAAAGGTAATACTGAAAAAATACAAAACAAAACATATGTAATGTAACAAAATGGAAGGCAGGACGACCAATTTTCCTGTACCAGATGACTTTGTCTTTTTGTTTGTGTAGTGCTCTATTGACCTTATCCAATGTGATTCCTGTCCTGATGCTGACCGGAGCGACAGTTCTGCTCATTTGTCTGCTCATACCAGAAGACCACCAAAGACAATTATCAAGCATGTCTGAAATCAACTGGGACGTCCCGCTTGAGGTCAGGAGCATTGGAGGGCAATTAAACAGAGGCATGCTGACTCTTACGCAGCAGGAGTGCGATGAGGCTCCATAATTACCCTGCTGACGTGCCGATCCTGAAAACTCATCACTCGTCACAGGTGTAAAGATACGCTTTGCTGCCAAGCACACAATCCCACATTCTTAGCAGCCTCCTACTGATTCGTTTTGACTGCTTTTATATCGTTGCATCATGTTCCTCTGAGATATTTAGATTTTTCGGTGAGAACTAGGGTAGTCAGTCTTCATGTGTAAAACCCCATGTCATGTACTGTACACAGTATTTCGACAGGGAAGCAAGACTGCTTTGATTGCAGAGCCCATTTTTGTTAAGGTTGAAACCCCATCACCAACAACCTAAACAGTCGCCTAACATGAAGCCACCTTTAGGCTTAGGATTAGGGTTTTATGTTGTTTCCATTTTAGGCAATTTCCTACTATTTCATCCCTATTTATATATTATATTTAAATTAGATTGTTGTTAATTGCTAACGAAGACATTAAAGATTTGCATTGAAATGCTCTGTTTTCTTCACTTATAACTTTTGTATTTCTAGAAAAAAATGCTCATTTAGAGCATTCTTGAGTGTAAGTTTGATAAATATGGACTGATCTCAACATGTTCTGTTGTACGCTGTGTAGTTTAGTTAGCAAATTCGAATTTGTCACATTATTATTGTATTCTTGTGGGATTGTATTGTAGTAACAATGGAGAACATCAAATCTGAATTTAATTGAACCAAAAATAAATTTAAAATGACATAAAAGTGACAGAAGTTTTAAAAGAAAAGTGCCTCAGGAGTTTGCATTTCATTTTAGCATTTTTTTTCCTCTCAAGTGGACAATGTAATATAAAAAGATGGATTTTTTTTTGTAAGAAGAGCACACCTGCACTGCAACACACACACACAACCACACACAGAGAGATTTGATCCTACAATGGCCTAGTTTAAACCCTCATACACAAACCCCAATACAAATTCAAAGGCTTACTGTCTCTCCCTCTTTTTCGTGAACACATACTTAATATTCTTGTTGCCCTCTCTCTCACTTACTTGCCTTCTGCCTTTCACTCTCTCCTTCTGTCTGTCTGTCTGTCTCTTTCATGCACATACACACACACACTCTCTCTCTCTCTCTCACACACACACACACACACACACACACACACGCACACACAAAGGTTTGCCCTGTCTTTCAGCTTAAGCAGAGATTGTCATGGAGTCATGCAAAGTTTCAACTAAAGAACGTCAACCAAGCACGTCAGATTAACACAAGGCTGGCTCCACTAGATAGAGCACACACACACACACACACACACACACACACACACACACATCAAACACACATGTACGTTTTCAAAGACACACACTTTGATTTGCTAAGACCCTGACTGACTGACACATCAGACATGAGTGGATGGCAGAGAGAGAGAGAGAGAGAGAGAGAGAGGAGGGGGTAAACAGCTGGGAGAGTTCAGAGAGTGAAAGTCAGAGAGTAGTAGCAGTAATTTTAGAGAAAAAGAAATGTAACTGGGACCACAATTACTCTAATGACATAACATACCTCAGCTAATTCTACTCAGTGAGTCATGAGCTACTTTTGAGTGGTTGTTACTAATGAATTTAGCAAATTCATACTGGCCATTTCTCCTTGGTTTTTTGAACTTCAGCTTATGTAGAAACACAACCTCGCAGCTCTGCAGGATTTGAGCCGAAGAAGAAACCTCGGAGTGCAAAGATCAAAGTTGGCAGTAAAGTAGACTTTAACCTCACACTGTGTACACAGGGGAGTGGACACTGACAGCAAAGACCAGCAGACTCAAATTGAATGTATTCTAGAGTTGTTTACATCAAGGCAGTTAAATTCATGGTTTTGTGTAAACAGTAAATCAAATAATCTCCAAAAATAAGCCAGTTTCACAGCAGCAGTATAGTGACTTTCTGATTGTTGTTTAAAACAGCCTTGTCCCCCTCCATAATGCTGGTGTCAGTCCATGTCCCCATTTAAACACAAATCCAGATGAGATTGAATACACTTTCATTTACACTTAACCACATACTGTAGGCGAGGGTCATAAAATCTGATTGCTTGGTTTTCTGGGGCTACATGCAAATAAGGGTCAGTCCTCCTCCGGTCCAGAGGGCGGCTGTTACGCGCTCCCCCCTTCTCATGTTCTTCTCTCTTTCTCAGGTGCACCTGATCAGGGAATTAGTTGGTGGCCCTGTCCATATTTAAAGGTTGGGTAGGCAGTTTTCTGTTTTAGCGTCATTGGCCAGAAAATTCATAATAACCGTTCAGCATATTGTAATTCAAGTGGTCTGAGAGCAGACCTCTACTTCAGCCCCTCCTCTTGGCTCTGTTTTCAGGCTTCAGAAAATCTAGCCCGTGATGGGAGACTTTAGCCAATCACAAGTTATTTCAGAGAGACGGTGCGTTTGTATTGGCTAAGCTACAAGAGCAGATGCGCGAGCACGTCCATTCAGACGGTAAAAGCCTGATTCAATGGCGGAAAATCCTGCCGAAAATCCTGCAACTTGTGATAAATTTCCAACACCTCCTTTGCCTGGCGTATAGTACAAAACAACACGTCCCGGCTCCACACGGAGCTTCAGGCTCATTATGTTCGATGCTATGGCGCTCATAACAACGAGTGGCAAAGAGGCATGATGACAAACAGTGGGGAATAACTTTTGATGGGGGACAGTGGCGTGTGAGGTTTGCACGGCAAGCGACTCCTTCTGCTGCCGGTCGAAGTTGTGGGTTTGGTGGGAGGGGCTTAGCGGAGTGATACGAGGCAGCAGAGAGAGAGGTGGAAGGTTTTGCATAGGTTGCACAGATTTTGCCTACCCCAGTTTTAAGGGAGGCTTGGGAGGAAGATGCCTCTCTCTCCGAGATGAAGCAGCCTTCTGACCGTTCCAGCATTCTGTTTCTTTAGTTCGTTTATTTCTTTTGAGGATGGAGGTCTGGTAGTCCAGTTTTCGAGGCTTTGTTTGTTAGTTCAGTTTATGCACTGTTTTGGTAGGTTAGGGGAGCAAGCTCTGGGTCCGCCGGCCCGCTATGTGGCACGCCCAGACTTCCCTCATCTTTTGTTAAGTTTGGCCAGGCCTCCAGACTCCCACAGTTTGGTTAATGTGCGGTACTATTTGTTTTAAAAATAAAATCCTTTATGTTACCTAACTAACCCTCAGGTATGGCATCTTCTGTATATGTTGCTGGTCACAAGGTTGAGCCAAATGTTTGTTTCCTGGTTGTGGCCGTAACAGCAGTAATAATACACATGAAGCTGAGGAATAACTTATGAACTTCAGCAATAACAACAAACACAGGTTATCTAGCTAACAACATGAAGTAACACAAACGCATGGATGAATCGCATAGACAAAATGTGTAATTTGAACACTTACACGTGTATAAAACAGAAAATTGTTTGCGCAGGCCAGCAGATGGTTGTGTTTATTAACAAAGAAGTATGTATAAATGTCCCAAAATTAGTGCTGTAATGATTAATTGATGGAAAATACTACACATAACATGCTTAGCATGAAGTGTTATGTAGAGTACAGCTTCACTTTACACTGATCTTTGTTATACACAGTACTTGACCTCTCTTGCCCTCCACTCAGCCTTTCTCTCTCTGAATATTAAAAAGCTGACAGCAATGTGGCCATTAATATTAACACTCTCCATGCATTTATAATAACATTTAGTCATCATGGATTCAGCACTTCCTCGGAAGGGATATCGTGACTTGATGAACAGTGAAAGTATTTTTTTACTCGCCAGGTAGTTGACATGTTGTGGAGCAAAGGTTTCTACACTGATAGTTTCATTAGCATCATCAGTGAGATGATGGTCATCATTAACTGCATCCAAACTCTTTACTTTTGTCTCTCTCCTCTTCTCCGTCCCTCAGTCGTGCTCTCCACCTGCCCTGCTTTTCACAGAGTCATGTAGTTAAATAATTGAAGTGGCGGTTGCGTCTCGGTTAAAATAGAACCGACGTTTGCAGTGGAGCACTTGATAGCTGACCTCTCCAACCTTCCAGATTCAGTCTGGATAAATCCTCTGCACTGCTCTGCTATGCTGACGCTACCACAAAGTCATTAATATTGCTACCAGCCATTTATGTCATAGCAGGCTGCCTGGCATTCATCTGCGTGGGAGACAATGACATGTTGAATTTGTTCCTTTTTCTTACTTGTCACATTGGAGATAAAGTTTCAACATTTTTTGCAAGCTAATTTTCCAACTCTACCCTTCTTTTCCCTCTCTCTTTCTCCCTGTCTCTCCCAACCAGTCTCTTTCACACACTGAAGAGAAATGCAGTTGAACAAGTGAAGCACTGTTACAATCAAGTGTACAGACAAGAGCCAACGATGGCAGTGGAGTGGAAAGCAGCGAAGAGCAGAGCTCTACTTGGCCTCTGCTGGCTGGTCTGTCTGGACATTTAACCACTCCACACATTCTCACATATACTTGCTTCATAGCTACTGTTATGTAAAGTTGTACACACATGAAGAGCTAAGGGGTAGAGTACAAACTCATACTGTATACATAGACCTTTCATTACGGTGACTGAAATCACATATTGGTAAATGTATTACCAACACTTCTAAAGCCCAGTTCAGACCAAAGATTTGCGACTGCCACTTTACATCAGTGCGACTAGACGAGACGCAGTATCATTTCCATAGCAACGACTCTCTGTACTTCCATTCTATCTGCTGGCTTTTCAGGCTTTTTTTGTAGCTGGATATAATTTGTAGCGTCTTAAAATATGAATGAGGATAGAGATGGTGAGTTACTTGCTACAGTTGCATTTCTAGTATTGATGAAACGGCGAAAACATATAAAAACGAGAGGGTCGAGATCACCAGCTGACTTTGCTATGAGCTGATTGGCTGTTGAAACAGGTGACGTGACTTACGTTCTAAAACCAGCTGCTGGCGATTTGACAATTTCACGCGACGCCATCAGCCGGCTTGAGTTGAGCTGAGACGGGCCAGTTCACACCGCTGCAACTTTTCCCTGCGACGTTCTAAAACGGTTTCGTCTCGTCACGAATCTTTGGTCTAAACTGGCCTCAAGAGATACACAAGCAGCTGTCAACTTGGGATAGTTGGGATAAGTTGGGATATTCTAATATCATATTTTTCTCAATTTCTTTTTTGTCACTGATAACGAATTATATGAAACAACCTGACAAGGGAAGACAGTTTCCAAGGCTTCATTCTGCGGGCTTTGGACCTAAAAGTTTGAGAACCAAAGATCTAACCAAACTTACTACTCTGGCCCTGGTTTCACCTCTTGAAGCTGGTGTTTGAATTTATTTTACTTCTTTAATTTTAAACTCAGTTGTAAAGCAATAATAGCTGAAGCTTTGCTTACTGGCTAAAATTGTATTTTGGCCTCAGTGGCTCCGGTGGCAGAACTCTTTTAGATAGACATCTCTGGTTTGCTGACTGCCTGGAATTGGATTTGTTGCATGAGCAGGCAGAAAACAACCAAGCGACTGCTGGCAATCTGCTGGTTTGGTTACCACATGCACAGATGCAGACACACACAAACACACACACACGCACCCACACGCGGAGCAGAATAATCCTTGACTGATTTCAGTTCTCACAGTGAAAGCTGTCAACACAGGCCACAACTCTACAACCTAACCAGCGGGAGAGTGTTGGAGTTGTGTATGTGTGTGTGTGTATGCGGTTGTGTTTGTGAGTCTGTGGTCAGAGATTTTGTTGCACTCCAGTTGTGGAGAGAATTTGACTGCTGATATGCTCATTGCAGCCCAGGGCAAGACAAGTGAATGTGTGTGTCCCTGTGTGTGTTTGTGTGTGTGAGTCATTGGTGGTGAGAGAAAGCGACATTTGGGTAGGCAGGAAGTGACCTATCTCAGATGGGAAGCGACACAACTGGTAACCACACACACACACACACACACACACTCATAGTGACACACTCATTCATAGTGAGTCCATGCTTGGGTGAACCACAGCAGAATGTCAGAAATCACAGCAGAAAGAGACTAAGACTAAGGAAAGATGTAGAGAGAAAAAATATAATTTTACGCTTTTAAAGGATGTTCGCAGACCAGCTTCCAGCATCAGGTACTGTATGACAAAAAAATAATGTATTATCACTGTTGTGTAAAACTTCTTAATTTTTTATTGGTTACTTTAAATTGTTATCTTAACATACACATATGCAAAAGTATGTGCATGTAAATATGCTAGACATATTGGCTACATATTTACATATATTGTAATGTGGACATAAGCTGTGAGCAGTTCGATCTTTTTTTTAATTTGAGGGACGTTTAGGGGTCTGAAGAGGTAAAGCATCCAGAAAAAAAAAAAGAAAAAAGAAAAAAAAACTGAATTTTGTGCAATAGAAACATCTATTTTTCTTTGTATTACATCTTGTGATTCCTTCAAATTTATTTATGTAATTTCTCTGAACAAAAGTTCTCTGTGTTTTGTGTGACCACCAGCTGATTCAAACTGTTGGTCACACAGATTAGAAGCCAATCATCAGCATGGAGCTGTGTGCAGTCTGTGCGGACGCAGGCAGAGATAATTCAAACTGTAAGACGCATTCACAGGGTCGTAATTGTGGAACGCATGTAGACTGTTGAAAAACCATGCAGGGGCCCTTTTAAGGATGTGTATGAGCATGCGTGCTTGTAAAGGAATAAAACATAAAAGACAAAAAAAGAAAAAATATACAACATTTTGCAAATGTAACTTCAAAAAATGACTGAAAAACACTGACAAAGTTTTTCCCATAACAAAACTATCTACTATGTCGTCTACACAGGTTGCGTTCAGGCACAGTATTGAGTGACCCGTGTTTTGGCAGCCCAACACACAATCAGTGAAGCTACGCATAACACGGAAGAAAATAGACTAAAAGTGTAGAAACACGCTTTAGGCTGCGTTTACGCGTGAGTGAATTGTGAGCTGTTATGCGGCCTGTGTAGACAGCTGGATTGATTGAAATAGAAGCGCTTCTGTTCTGTCAGACGCGTGTGAGACGTACAACTGAAAAACGTGGCTGAAACGCTTTCTGTGTAGACACTTCGTTAATGTGAACAAGAACGAGTAGGTCAAAAGGAATCATCCACGTCCTCGTTGAGCCATCTGTCACCTTTAGGTGGTTTTGATGGATCCTATTGGTGCTGTCAGTACTGTCTTCTGGACTGTCTGCTTTATGAAACAGCTTTGGACTGAAATGAAGGAGACAGAGTGAGAGAAATACAAGGCAAGAGAGTGAAGGAGAAATACTTATGCATGTCTTTGCCTAATGCTACCTTGTGTGTGAGTGTGTGTGTGTGTGTGTGTGTTTGATCAATGAGCAAGGCGTCCATGCAGTCAGCCTTGTTAATGTGTCTGACTGGGAATGACCCTTAAGGCGTGAGGAAGGACAGATGCATTAGGGAGGCAGAAAGAGAGAGAGAGAGAGGAGAAAGACACAGAGAGGAGAAAGAAAGCAATAGCTGAAAAAGAGAGAGAGAAAGCAGTTTTTTTCTTCAGGGTGGCTTCATCCTTTCAGAAAAGCTTTTCTGAGGCTTTAAACTGAAACAGCTGTGCCAACTGGCCTGTACCCGGCCCTAAACAGCCATTTTCATGTTGTCAAACACTATAATTCACCAACTGTACAGACAATTAAGGCTGCTGATCAAACCCCATCTCTTGATGTGACTGGAAAATAATACATAACCGTGTCTTAAATCAAATGTTCGGCTTTCTACTAAACAGAAGGATGATAGAGAGGTCTGGAACTATTTCTGGCCTGCAGCGTTCCAGTTTTAACTTCTAAAATGTGTTTTCAAACACTGAGTACACTCTGACAGAGTGCCATCAGAGATCCTGTTCATTTATTCAGAGCGTCACACCGCCAGTGCATTCTGGCCAAGGAGAAGATGCAGCAAAGAGTTCAAATTTCACCGTATTGAATTCTATTACGGTAATCAGATAAAGTTGCTGGCAGGAGAGCTGCCACTCTGCAACGGTGAAAACACTACGCCTTTACGCAGCGCACACAGCAGTGGGAGGGAGTGTCAACTTTAAACATGTAACTGACAGGAAGTTATTAACACTTTTAATTTTGTTTTTGTCACCTGCTAACTGAAGTTTTAGTCAGTGCCGCTGGCTAAACACCCCCCAAAAACCTGAACCAAACAGTACATCACAAAAATTGTAATAATGAAATCTGATTTTAAAGAAACAGTTTGACATTTGTGTTTATTTGCTTTCTTGCTGAGAGTTAGATGAGAAGATTGATAGTACTCTCATGTCTATATGATAAATATGATGCTAAAGCCAGGTGAGATTAGTTTAGCTTAGCATAGAGACTGGAAACAGAGGGAAACAGCTAGCCTGGCTCTGTCCAACGGTAAAAAGAATTATGCCTACCAGCAGCTCTAAATCTCACTAATTAATATCTTGTTTGTTTCAGCCGTTTAAGGATGGAGGTATAAAAACAAGTTGTGGTTTTACTGGGTGTTATGTGCAGGACTATTTCTTGGTGTGTGTGTGTGTGTGTAACACTGTCTTACAGTGTGGAAAAATGAATAAATTTAAACTACTCAGGAGAATTTTGAGGAGCGGTCCAGTTTCTAAAGGGTAAATGATGATAATGCTTATGGTTTTAAAAGTACGTGCACAGAGATTTGGCACTGGAGATGCTAATGCTACTTATATAGTAGGTTGTTGAGCCAAAAATCCAGAAATTGCTCAATGTCCAACTCTGTCTGGAGCTGGCTGCGTTTGCCAAATCCATCTGTGTTATGGCTCCAGCTCTGATTGGTAAATGACAGGACACAGTATGAGCTGGATGTGACTCCTGGCTGACTGGTTGGCTGGGTGTCCAAAGCTGCTCTAAAAGGGATTGTTCAAATGTAACAAGGGGATGATAGCTGGGGAAGCATTGTTTTGCTCTTTTTTTTTTTTTTTCTGAGAAGAGAGGCATACTGTCTATAATCTGGGTTAGTGCCATGATCCAGGATTTATTTGGTAATTTAACGAAAAAGCTTATGTAAATATTTGACTTTTTTAAATGTAATGATTCAGCACCACTAACACGTCTGATTGTTTTGTTCTTGATACAGTCAAGAAGATCATTTCATAAAGATGGTTTTACATAAATATATGTGCCTCAAAACATAAAGGGGTGATTTTATACTGAGACATAAACAGGGTTAACCCTCTACCAATGAAACCCATCCCCATGTCTTTCTCTTAAGTCCATACCACCTGTTACACTGAAAAGCAGCACAAGATGAGTGTTGTCCTAAACTCAACTCAATGAAAGTGGTGAAAATGACACATCTGTGAAAGAAAAGTTTAACGTGGCACATCCTCAGTTCATTAAATGCCACCATCAGAGCCACTGTCAGAAAATCAAAGTCAACTTCTGTTACAATATGTCAGCTTGTCATAATGTGCCGTAACAGGAATGCCAGGTTTTAAAATTACATTGACAGGGTTAAGGCAACTTCTCAAAAATCATCTGTCCTTAATATCAGCTGCAGTGTAGAGAACGGCCTTCTGGCAGTGACAGAGATAAAATAGCTTTAACTGTTAAACAGCAGAACTTGCTGACATTGAAAGGGCAACCTCCCAGCGGTACAAAAAAATCTCCAAAATCAAGTGTAATGGTGAGAATGTTGACAACAGCAGGCTCAGATGATAGAGGTTTGACAGCAGAGCTTCAGTTCTTCCACATTAGGACTACCTGCACTGACAGGGTTAGGGCAACCACCTTTTTTTTTCCACTCAACTAATTTCAAACATACATTGTCTCACTTCAAAAGTCAGCATGTCATATCCAAATTATAACAAGTTTGTTTTTTGAGGCTACTTACTTCTCTCTCATAATGTATTTTATGCATATGGTTTAGCCATGCTAGCAGCGTGGCTCTAGGGATGGCAATGTTGATCAGTTCACCACTTTGGTCCAAACTAAAATATCTAAATAACTATTGAGTGGATTGCCATGAAATTTTGTACAGATATTCACGTTCACGTAAGGATGAATTCTGATCCCTTAACTTTTCATCTAGCGTGATTGTCAGGTAAAAAACTACATTTTATATGTCAAATACTTGCAAAAAACTATACTGACATTCCCATCAGCCTCAGTTGTACTTTGTGTACAAGTGCTAATTAGTGAAGGTTAGCATGCCAACACGCTAAATTAAGATGGTGATCATGGTAAACATTATACCTGTTAAACATCACCATGTGAGCATGTTAGCATGCTGACATTAGCATTTATTTCAAAGCATCGCTGTGCGTAAGTATAGCCTCACAGAGCCACAAGCATGGCCGTCAACTCTCTTGTTTTGATGTTTGCGTGTTTTACACTGACACTCTGAAACTGTCACAGCCTATTGAACTGCATGTGTACCTAGGCTGCATTCACTTATCCATTTCTGTCTGTGACATCAAATACAAACAAACAAACAGTACACACCTCTATCTACACTAAGTCAGAGACACAGAATTATATGTTGCTTTGTTTAAATGTGTATGTTGGGAGAGGAGAGGAGAGGAGTGGCATTAAGCCTGTGCAACAGATCAAAGTAGTAGAAAAAGATTTGAAGTCTAAGGAGTGTCTACCATATGTGTGTGTTGTATATACCTTACTAACTGTGTGCTTTATTGATGATACATAAATATTCCAGGTTGGCTTTGGTTGTTCTTTTAACTGGGCTCTGGTGTTTTGAACCCATCACACTGTCTATCAGTGACACAAATATATGTATGTATATATATATATATATATATATATAGAGAGAGAGAGAGAGAGAGAGAGACGTGCCTCATCTGCTCTTACTCTGTACCTACCTACTGACCAACTTACCTTCCCTCCTACCTTTGTACTGTACATGCACTTCATGAGCTGAGTCATGATTTGTGAAAGTAAATAGCCCATGGACTGACAGCATGAAGACAGACTGGTAATAAAGCAAGCCAGTTATCTTCACACCATAAGAGCCCCTTGTGTGAATAATAAAGATGGAGCAGAGTGAAAGAAGGAGAGAGTGGGATGGAGAAAGAGATAGAAGGATATCGAGCTGCTTCTGAAAGATATGAGAAAAGGTAAAAGAAAGGGCTGAAAGGCTGCAGGCAGACAGAAGAGGACTTCTTTGCTCTATGTCACTCTTCTCACTCTCATTACCTCTCATGCACAATCACATGACTATTATAAATCAGAAGATGAGTGCAATTAAGCCAATTTCAAGGCTCTATAAAGTAAAACATCCTGCTACAACCTGGACTATATGTGACATCTTTTTATTGCAGCAATGACAAAGAAATACACTTGTCCCTGACACAGCCACATGAGCTACACAGACAAGTACAGATAACGTGAACAATTTGATCATGATTATGATTAGTCTTTGAGCTGTGACTATAGTACATAAGTGTCCTGATTGGTGTCTGGTTGGCTATGATCACATGCAGTGCTTTCTTCTTTTGTATTAGTAGTTTTTCACTACTAACAAACACAGCAGGAGCTCAAATGGCACAAGGCTGCCTTGCAGCTACAGCAGTACAGGCCAGCTAACCTGAAATAACAAAGTGGATAATACTGTTGGTGGAAAAAAAACAACAGAAACAAAAGAGCACAGAGGATTTTTGCCAGGTTGTTCAAGAGCTATGTCATGATGGTGTCTATTTCAAGGCATTTCCCCCAATAATATAGTGTACTATAAGCCTAGCAAACAAGTAAGATAGGTACAGTACAGCATCATTAAATATTCTGTCTACACATGGTTTGGAGGAGATGTCAAATGATGTCAAAACTATTAAAAAAACACCTGAGAAAACAAGAAGGTGTTAAAAAAGTGTCAGTGACAGCCTTGATTAAGAAATTGCACAAACCACTGTGATTGTACTGTGATTAAGACAAAAATGGAAGTAAAGCTGGACCCGTGTAAATGCCATGCAGTGATTATGCTGCGCAATTATGCTCCTCTTTGGAGTAAACATAATCACGGTAAGATATCGCTGCTGTCAGGTGAAACCCATGTATCTCTCAAATGTCAACTTTTGTGCACTAAGAAAAACATCCTTGTTTTAAGCAGTTTTGACAAAATGCAAAAGGTTTTTAGAGGGTTTTATACACCTTAGGGCCTTAAAATGTGTCTCAATTTATGGAGGAGAATGTAATCACCAAAACCTAAGTTACAAGGTTTTAATCCAACAGCAAGGATATGCGAAGTAGCATATCCTTTAAGTGTTCCTGGGTGCAGCCTTGCTGGTATTTTAGCAATCATTACACTGCATATTTCATTCTTTTGTGTCAGTATGGCCGCTGTCTTTCTCTTTCTTAACCTTTCTTTGCTCCCACTCCTTCTTTTTCCTGCTCTTTCTCTCAATAAAAACGTTAACAACTTGTGGCGGGTAGTTAAGGTGAGACAACATGATGTCTTGAGTCTGTATGTGTGTGTGTCTGCAGCTTGTCTGCAGTGTATATGTCTCAGTGTGCATGACAGTGAGTCCACCCCAAGGAGAGGTATGTGTCTCTGAATGTGTGTGTGTGTGTGTGTGTGTGTGTGTGTGTTCTATTTTTAGGCCCATCTCAAACAGAATGCATCTTGGGAAAAGGTACGAGTTCAGCCAAGCGAGCATGATTCTTAGAGTCAGTTCTCTCTCTTTTCTCTTTTTCTTCCTCCTTTCCTCTCCTTTACTATTGTCTCTTTCTTCATTTCTTATTTCCCCTTCCCATTCATCTTCTCATCCCCTCTTCATAATTGTCTTCTTCTTCCTCGCTCTCTTCTTCTGCTCTCCACAACTGCAGAATTTCTGAATACTTCCATCTACTGTTTGTAAAAACAAATATACGATTTATTATGAAGTACTTTGTAGTAATGTCATCAAAACAACTAATTAAAGAAAAGCTACTAGAACAAACTCCCACTAACTAAACTCAAGTATACGTGTCTATTTTTAACAACTAGCAAAGACTTTGGAATAAATGTGAAAATGACTTGAAAAGCCTCCTAGCATTTTTTCTCTCTTTGGTATTCTGTGGATGCTCTCCATCTTTCACTGCAACCCCTCCTCTCCTCTCTTCTTTCTCTCTCGGCCAGGGAAGTGTTTGGTATTCTAGGGATTGTCTGCTCTTCTTTCCTCTCCAGTCTACTCTCCTGCTCTTCTCTTTTTTCTCACTCCTCTTCTCTTCACTCTCGTCACCTCTCTTCTCTTGCTTCTTGATGCACCTTCTTTGTTTCTCACTTCTGCTTCCCTCTTCCACGTATTTACATCCTCTCTTCTCCTGTCCTCATTTCTCTTATATTTTCAGTTTTTTCCCCCCTACTGTTTCTGTCAGTGACTAGGCATTGGTCTCTGGTTGTTATTCTGTGATGCATGCCACACATGCACATCACTTAAAACTACATACTTTCAATATTATGAATCTCCTGCATCTAATTTTCTGTTCCATCTGTTCTAAGCACCATAAAATCAAACTACAGGCTCACATACAAATAAGCAAATCACACAGTTAGTGAGATGGACCAGATGCCCCAACACACAGAACAACGTTATCTGACAGATCCCAACAAGCAAGGTCTGAATTCTCGACCACCGCATTGCATCATTCGCGCAAGTTTGATCACCCCAATAAACGTCTGGCACTTTTTGTTTCTGTTACAATATCCGCAGGATGTATGGAAGATGAAGTGGGAATGGAAGATGGTTACTAAACTGGTTACTACTGTAGAAGTAAAATTGTATCCCTACGTGGTATGGATAAAACCGCCTTATAACTACATATATATAAAGAGAGCCAAAAGCACATCAGAGTCCAACAAAAAGCACAAAAAAGTGTGAACAGATGTCCAGTTCAACTTCAGGTGAGAGCTGCATTTAATTTTAATAAAATATGCACACTTTGAAATGCAGGATCCAGAAACCTCTCTGAACTCCACATTTTATTCTGCATTCAGGTGAACGTGCAATTTGAAATTTCATTTTAGTGCTCACTCCTGTAAGGCCGGCATGACTTTGTAATTATTACAACAGTTACAATCAATCATGGTGGTTCATAATGATATATTTAATCAGTGATGATATCTTACCTTAACTAAGCTGTCCTGTCTGCAGGGATCACAGGCTGAAAGTGATCACTGCAGTTTTACCGGTATCACCGGTGTTGCTCTTTCATCACCATTTTTACAAAAGCTGATATTGAGGTGAAAAAAAAAAGAAAGGCGGAGAACACAGCCTATTAGAGAAATGCTGTATTTGTGTGTTCTCCTCTAACCTCTATGAGGAACTATACTCCCCAAACAGAGCAAGAATTAAAGAATTAAAATTTTAATTAAAGAATTGAACAATGGTGTTGTACAATCATACTCTCTATTGCAATACACCCATTTACCAGGCTTATTAGGTTTATTATTACACTACTTTAACACTAATGCAGTCTAATACAGTAAATCATACCTTCATGAAGGTTATAATGTTACTTTTTTGTTGAATTGTGTTATTCCGACAGGTGTTTCCATTATTTTGTCCACCCCATTTATATCAATAAAGGTGGGCTAAATGACACAGATAAACTAAAATTAGTTTTCCATGCACAAAAATGCATTTGCCAACACATAATCTAAATAATAATTCCTAATGACAACGTGTATCTGTGCTGAAAAAAATAACAAATGTGAGATGTATAAACAGTAACTATGTTGAACAGGAAGTATAGTTCTCTTTCCCCTGTTTCCTCCACTCTTTAAAACATGCCAAAAAACACACAGAGAGAACAAGACTGAGTCAATGCCATTGTCAGTACTGCAGTATTCTGCTATAATGGTGGAAAAAAATAAAATGCATTGCAATTATGTGTGTTGTTATTTACTGGATTCACATACAGGTACTTAAATTTCAAACATTGCAGGTAACACAATGTGAAAAATAACCCTTTCCTCCTGTGCTTGTAGCAGTCTGAAGTCTGGACGTCTTAAGTCTGATTAGATTGAGACTTGTGATTATACCTTTTTAATGTCCTAATGTGATTTTTAGAAAATAAAATGCAAAGATTTCTCCTTTTTAATGCACATTAAAATGGCTATTATATTTCAAGTATCAGTATTATACTTGGTATTGTAGTTAAAAGAGAATCTGTAGTGACTCTCACTCATCTGTGACCCCCGTTTAGGTCTTGACTGAGACTTTGAAAAACATAAGACAGGAAAATAGTTGATTCGTCAATAGAGGGATGTCCAAGTAATAACAATTTTATATTGATATTCACTGGAACCATGTAACAAGCCACAACTGGAATTTAATCATAATAATCTGCCTCTTTCCCTTGGATGGCACTGATGTGTTAAAGATTTAAGGTGTGAGACAGAGCCAGAGTTAGAAACTCAGGCAGTGAAAGGCAGAGAGAAACTGAAAGCATGACTGAGAGTCAGAGAGAGCGTAGCTTAAATGACAGTAAGTGAGCACTTTCTGTCTCGAAGATTTTCACACAGATTTTATAAGCTCTGCTTATCATCAGGGAGAGAAACACAGAGGATAAAATGGGGCCACACAGATATGAAAATGCTACAGAAATCTTTTATCTCTGCCCCTCAATTCCCATTAGGTTATTACAGTGCAATTGAACTGCTTTGAATTGTAACTGGTAGGACATAAGAGATAAGGGGCCCCCATGATAAAATCTTAACTTGGGGGGTCCCATGTCACATTGTCAGAAGAAAATCCATACTTTATAAATCTCAAAATGTTTACACTGAATGTAGCATTAACCTCTGAGGTCAACAATGTGATAAACAAATACACAATGTGTGGTGTGATAGGCGGTCAGTGAGAAAGTTTACTTTTGATTCACATGTGTGATTCACATTTTCTATGTCTAGCTGCCACAACGTATAAGCTACAGTACGTGTCTGTGTGACTCTGAAAACACTATTCCTGGTAGACTATTGAGCAGGAAATTCAATACCACTACAGGCACAAATGAAATACACTAAGTGTGGCCTAATTCAAAGACTGGATCTTTTGATGGATGCGGCCCATGATGGTAAGTCCCTTAGAGGCCCCTGAAAGCCAGAATCAGTTCCACCGCTATGGACGAGAGTGTCCAGCCTCCCAGAGACCAAACCCAATGGTGCATTTGGGTTGCCCCTTATCAAATTGCAAAGTCAAATATTTCTGATACATAGTAACTACCCTAAAAGGCTGGGGGAAGTTCCATCATACCTGAGTTTATAATGAAGTTCTAAAATTTCACCTTTATATGATGGATGACGAATAGTGGACCAAGTTAATAAAACCACTTCTATAACTTCAAATTTCAAATTCCATGTGGTTAACAAGATATTATTACTATATTAAAGAATACATATGGAATTTAAGATGGGCTTCTATCATTTACAAATTGCAGTGGCTTATAATATATTTAACAGGGACAGATGACGCATGATGATGCATTTCTGAGAAACTTTCCAGACCTGCCATTCTCCACCTGTCTACCAGATGCCCTCAGACTTTCCCACCAATCCCGGTCACCTGACTCCCACATCCACCTGCTCACCTGTTCACCTGTTCTGGATTTGTTTGCTGTTGTTAGGACTGCCTTCTTGTGCCTGCCTGTAAGCCTGTTAATTTGAACATTGAGCAGTCGTAGATGTAGAAGAGTACAGTAAGAGTCATTTTTCTTCGACCTGTTCTGCCTCAGTGTCTGCATTTGGGTCCTCAATCCTGTTACCTCGTACACACAGCTGTGAGAATGGCATATAACAAAAAGGATAATCCTTTAGTATTTCTATAATTTTACTGTCTTTGCATTCCTCTGAATGTCACATATGACAAACACAATAAACTCTTGAAATTTAGATGATAATCGTGGATAATAACCTTCCTTATTTTAAGACTGGCTACAGTATAAGTGCTTGGTAGGCCTTATCAGAGCCAAAAATAAATCAACTTTGGGAAAATATTTCATTTTTCTTTAAGTTCAAATTGATGTATTTAGAGTTTTATTTTTAAGTGGTTGCTATAATGAATTCCACTTCCTTTTGCACACAAAGTGATCATTTAAAGGTAAATAATGAAGCAGTTACATGTACTCCCACTTCGCCAACAAGGAAAAGGAAATTACAGTAAAGGTAGAGATCAAGGCCTTCTTGTCAAATCTGAATGGACTAATAATTGCGAGGAGACATCCATTAGAGGTGTAAAAAAGTGTTTCTTTCATGCAGACCTATGCTCTGGTTGGACAATGGATGAAAGGGAACATCAGTGGATGACTACATTTTGAATGAACACACAACAGATATGAGTTGGAGGGTTGTCTGTGTGGCCAATGTCATTTTATTCTGCAACATTAATAGTTACACATTAGGTCAACAGCCTGCTGAACACGATTGCAAGGAAAGCTTTCCTGCAACACATCACATGCAAAAAACAGACTGTGTTTTTGCATGCGAATGTATGTTACGTTCTCTACAGACATGCATTTCAGGGAGAAAAATTGTGGCTTTGACAACTGTTAGACAGTGGTGCTGAACCTAATACAGTCTTTTCCTGGAGTGGATTTTGTGCAGAGGAAAACCACATAGGTTCCAAGTCTGAATAGCTGTCTGAGTCCTCAGATAAGTTTAAGGTGTGAATGCTGATGTACACAGTTTTGGCAGAAACTGTTCATTATGCCCGCCTGACTCAACTCTGAATGTGGTCCGATATCTTTAGCTGCTCAAGAAGAGCTGTATAGTAGCCAACAAAACAACACTGTGGACGTGCGGAACATTTCCCAGGTGTGAGTGTGAGCATATATCCCACCTTCTGCTCTTAGTTACTGCGCTGACATTCCAGTTAGCCCCCAAAAGACTGAGAATAGCACAGAAAGGGTGCTAAGTTCAAAACACTTAGATGTCATATTGACTTTTACTACATGGTGGGAAGTTGATTACACACTCACCACACTCACTACAAGTATGTGTGTGTGCAAGAAGAGAGAGAGAGAGTGTGTGTGTGTCTCGTCTCCGACAACATGCTTTGATGACACTGGTATCACCCTTGAACACTCCTCTGCTACCCCACCATGGGCACACACACAGCAGGATAGTTGACATTGCTGCTTCGATCGATGTAGCTGACTACTGCTGGCGTCAGTAACAACAGCGTTATATGACACACTCCCACAGTGAAGAGCTTCCTATGGCGTTCCACTCAATATGGGTTAATGGTGTAACAGACTGCTTCTCCCTTTCCTCTCTCAACGTCTCTCACTCTCGCTCTTTCGCTTCGTCTTTATCTTTCCAGCACACACACACACACACACACACACACAGACAAATATGTAGCAGCACCTGACTATCCACGTTGACAAATCCACTTCCTTCCTTTAATGATTTGCTGTGTTTGCTCTAAGAAGCTTCCCTGCTGAATCCATTGGCTTTGACTAAACTCGCCAACCTATTATACTCAATGAAGGGCACACAGATACTGATAGGAGCAGGGGATAACAGGTCGATAGCGAGCCAAAATGGGCTATGCATTGATAACAGAGAAATGCAGTAAATGTCAGTCATAATCGTAATCATTGATATCCTGCTGAAAAAAACCCAAAACAAACTCAAGGAAAGGAAATGACATTTTCTATGTTTCATGTATCATTTGTCTCAGCAGGTTGCAACATAATTTCCACTTTAGATATGAAGGGATATTGTACGGTTATAATTTTACAAACCTTTCCTGCATACAATAAAGACCTGAAATGAGTTAAGGTATATAATCTAAGGTATATAATTTTGTCTTCTTATGTGGGCGCTTGCATGTGTGTTTTCATTGACATGTACAGTATGTGTGCAAGTGTGCTCTACTTTAAGACACCCTATTATATACATCAAAGCAATTTTCATAAACATCATATTATGTTTACCCCAAGCCCATTAATTTCAGTCATCTCAACCATTTCCACTTCAAACAGCTAATATTTTACATGTATATATAACCCATTTCATCAGTGTACACGCAACCCATTTCCTCAACAAGCTAATCAAAAGGAAATCCAAATGAATTTATTTTCCTTTGGAATGACTGAGACTTGTTTACCCTCTAACTTTCACTCAGATAAATGGAGTCTGTGTTGCCGTTGCCAAATACACAAGCTCAATAATTCTAATGAAAGCAGTTATTATTGTGAATCTATAAATGCTCAACACACACATTTTCTTACATCTGCAGCTACAACAGTGTGTTCAGAAAAAACGTATGCTGACAGAAATGTAGCTAACCCTAACCCTATCCAGATGAATTAAAAAGTATAATGACAAGTGTGATGTGTGATAACAAGTTTAGGAGACAATCAGTAGAAAGCACTTCTCATGTAAGTCGACCGCTTTTAGCCACTGGTGCCTGTGAGCAGATGGTAAAAGTGTGTTTTAGATATTACAAATAAATTTCTCTTTATGAATATACAAAAACAGCTTGAGTGCATTGGTTGATGATCTCTGAAGCTTTGTGTTGATCGTTCTTTATTTAGCAAGCTGGCCAACTGGATTTTACTTAACCTGACAGGCTGGTCGACTGTCATTCAAACAGGGGATTCACAACAGCCAAGATCTGAGTACAAAAACACAGCAGTACAGCATGTGGCGAAGACTGGATTTAGAACTGCAACGTGCCGGATGGAGCACGCAGTTAGAAATGAATTCAGGTTGTGATTTAAGACACAACAATTTAAAAGCTACAGGGGAATCCACACATAAAGCATTTCTGACGTTTGTTGCTCATCCATCTCATTGAACAGATAATCTTCAATTTTATCAACAATCCACACAGAGTCCTAACTAACGCGCAACGGGGGGACCCCCTGTCTTTTTTCCAAGTTTTGCAAGGGTAATCACCACAGGAAGTCCATTCAATTACAAAATGCGTTTTGAACTTATAAATGGTATCTGTAATGATTGATGAGTCATATTTCTCTCAGCCACTACATTGTGTGGGGGAAATAAAATTAATGAATCAATAAATAAAAACAATTCTGTTTTCTTCCTGCATACATTCATTACCACTACTTGAAAACTATTCTTGTCCGGTACATTTTTGATGTTACTGTGTCTAGTGAAGACAGTTAAACCAGTGCTGCCCTTTCAGCTCCTGAGGAGCTGCTGCTGACAGGACAGCTGCTTCTGAGGACAGTGACGGACAAACGCAGGCTGGAGTCTGTGTTGATTGAACAGATGGATGCTTACACACCACGTCATGCTTCTGATGTGAATTTCCAGAGCGAGTCTTGGGCGCTGGCAAAATATGTAAAATTCCAGATAACCAGCCAACCGAATAACTTACTACCTAACAAACTAATGATCAAAACTAAATTATTTATTTATTGAGTGAATAAGTTAGTAAAAGTAATAAATAATGAATATATACAATTATGACATAATCACTGTCAGTTTAACTAGTGGCTTGATTGACACTGTATCTATAATAAACTAATTTATGGGTCATCTAAAACTGGATATTTCAAAATCACCCCTTCAGATATTTTCAATTTCATCCCATATTTTATATTCATATTATGTCACAACTCCCATCTACAGTAGTGCAATTTTCTGCAATGGCTATTTTCAGCCCTCTGAGATTTAGTAAGGCGAAACTCTGTGAAATAAAGGCACCACTAAGAAAACTATCTGGCTAGAGGCATCGGAAAAAACTCTAGATGAATAAATCTTTCTTATGTGTAACATCATGTCTAAGGAACCAAAATCCCCGAGCAGGAGGCTGCGATCTTTTTGCATCTCGTCCGATGGTTGGTGGCTACAGGGCTCTTGCCACAGTCTGTGCAAAGCCTTGCATCAAGTCAGCAAGATTTGGAAGCTCCTAGAAGTGTTCCTAATGGATTCTACACCAGTCTACACAGCAGAAAGAGAGAGAGAGAGAGAGGGAGAGAGAGAGAGGGAGAGAGGGAGAGAGAGAGAGAGAGGGAGAGAGAGAGAGGAAGAGAGAGAGAGAGAGAGAGAGGAAGAGAGAGGGAGAGAGGGAGAGAAAGACGGTGGAAATGCCAACACCAAAGGGGATGAACTTCCTGCAATTTTACAGATATACACACATTCAGGCACGGGCACTCACACATTACATGTTGTAATGCAGTGTAAAAGTGGTACCCCATAATAACCTATACATGGTGCCATGGTGAGTATTGCCATAACAACAAGAAATGAGAAAAAACAAAAATACCCATGACCTGTAACATGTACACACACACACACACACACACACACACACACACACACACACACCCTCTTCTCTTCTGTATTCACATCTTCCTATCTTTATTCTCCTTCTATTGCTTTTCCAGAGTGAGTCCTATGTAGTCTCCAACAGCCATGTATGCATCTGTGTGCATATGTTTGTGCTTGTTTTGTATGAGCCTGTGTGTGTGTGTGTGTGTGTGTGTGTGTGCATGCGTGTGTTTAATGTGCAAAGTCCCTTTAAAGGGTTTCCAAGTCGTGTTCCAAGTCCCTCAACAGGAGAGGAAACTCTGCAGCTAGCCTAGGGACTGAAAAACGTTCACTCGGCCTCTTTCTTTTCTGTGTGTATGTGCGTGGGCGTGAGTGAGTGTGTGTGTGTATGTGTGTGTGTGTGTGTGTGTGTGTGTGTGTGTGTGTGTGTGTGTGTATGGGGAGAGTGGGGGTGGGCTGTTTGAAGATGATGTTTCTACTTTTAAAGTTAAAGGTGGTGCTGGGAGTCAATAATCTCTCTCTCTCTCTCTCTCTCACACACACACACACACACACACACACACACTGTTCAACTGTTGTAGTGCATATTGTACATGATTATCAACAGTTAATAATTTATTGGCCTAGTTAATTAGAGCAGTTCTCTTATATTCTTGGTCAAGATGTTAATTGAGAATTGTTAAAACATTTTTTCTCCTGAAAATAATTAGTTTCATGGTCATTTGTATACTGGTCTTAAATAGCATTTAACCATTAAAAATACATTTGTTAATGAAATAAGATGCACCAGATTTGGTACACATTTAATATTCATCATAATTTTGTATTCATGTTGCATTATACATCCATAATCATTTTGAACTAAAAGAGATTTGTTGTTAAGTTTGAACCCTTGAACCCAGTTAACACACATATTTTAAATCAGGTCACGTTTCCCAACATGCCATATTAATTGATTCGCATGTAATAAATCTGAAAGAAGTTTGACACATTTTTGTGTTGAAGAAGAGCTCAATTTAGTCAAAAAGGGTTTGGAACCAACGAAGAGACCACCTCTCATGTTTGTTTCATACATTTTTCCTTTGTTTTAGGGCCAGTCAGTCACTGCTGTGAATGAGAAAGTAAGGCCTTGTATCCACTGGGTTTCTTCTTACAGGTAGCAGCACTTAACGAATGCTCAGGGGTAAAGCTGGTAGTGCTTCTTGTTGCTAAGCGACAATTGTAAACTCATTTGAGCCAAGGCAATCTTTTACTAAAAGTTTAAATATTTATAACTTTTAGCATTTGGCACCATGACTGCTAACACATGTTAAGCTCCAGCAGGAATGCGCACCGCATGTGATTGTGGGAGAGAGGGTCCTCGTGGACACACAACCCAGGGCTTAATCCATATTGTTTCCAACAAATCTATAACTGTGGCTGCAGGTGTAACTCCAGATGAAGCAGCTGTAAGAGTTTATGCTCACTGACTGATTCCTGAACACAGAGGCAACAAATATAAATATTTAAAATTATTTTATGACTTTTTTTTTGCAGGGGAAACAGACAGAGACAATGAAGATGGAGATGGGAGAATTACACGTGACAAAAAAATCCTCCATCCAGGACCCCCAGTACATATGAATACCATCAAAACACCATCACTGTTGATGATGAGTGAAGCACTTCAAATTAATTTGATGATGATATGTGTGTTTTACCCTGGACATACAGACATACACAAAATCCACTCATTGTGTTTATTTATAAATAAACTGATTTTGTATCTCTCCGTCTTCTTCCTATCCACACCTCTCTCACTTCTCTCTCGGTCTGTCTCTCCCTCTTTCTACTTCAGGGGAAATTAATTGATGATTATCTTGTCTCACAGAGCTGCTTTGCAAACTTGCTTTTTTATCAGCAGGGCCTTGCTTTCCACCACTTATAGCTTCATTTGACCCACCCTCCCTCTCTCTTTCTCTCTCTCCATCCATCCCTTCTCTCAGGCGACTGAGGTCTTATCAGTTAGCTTTGTGTTCAGACTTATAGTTCAATTTGGTTTCCTTTAATAAAAGGATAGAACAGAGAAAAGATTTGTTAACAGAACTGGCTATGTTAACAGAGAGGGGCTGACAGACAGACAGGGGAGACAGGTTGTTAAGGACAATAAAAAGACAGGGCCGAATAGATTCTTTGTTAGTGTGAATTAGTTTAAATGAACAGAAGCAGAGAAAGAGCGGTGACGGGAGAGGAAGACAAGGAGGAAGAGAAAAAAGGTGTAGGAGAGAATCAGAGAGAAGGTAGATGAAGAGGGGAAATAAGATGCTGGGACTGTCCAATTCTTTTGAATAATAATATTGTCTTTGTTGCAAAACTGTTATTTGGCTAAATCAGCTCTCATATAGGGAGATTTGATTGCAGCATGAAGCCATAGCAACGACAGGGACAAGAACCGAAATGCAAAGACACAATCATTAAAGATAGTCACAGCAACACATCAACAGTAAGCTAAGAGGTTTTGGGATATGGGTACAGTTTTAAGCGCTATAACAAAATCAGAGAATGTGTCTTTAAGGAAAAATCATCATCAGAAACAATAATAAAAACACTAAAAGCTCAGAAATGTGTATTTAGTAGTTTAAAACAGGGAGAACAAAACTATTTCTCTCTAACAGATTTCTCTGGAGGTAACTTTAAAGTTTACAGAAACTGAGGGGAAGTGTCAATTCAGTGATTAGTAGGCTACAACAATGTACGACTGAATCCAAATGTTCACTTCCTGGACCTGTGGACTGAGCCCTCGGTCATACCGTGATGTGTTCACTGCCATCTTGTCAAGTCTGCGAGGGCATCGGGCCGCGAGTGGATAAAAATGTACTAAGAGATGGGACTTTAGATCTCAAATGGTTATGAATTCAAGTTCCTGACCCTGTAACCTATCAATGCCCAAGTATTTTTATAATCAGTTCTTAACAGTATTCACATTAGCAATTTATGGAAGATATGTTCAGGGTCTCCTGCTTTACATAGCATAACAGAGACAGAGGTTAAAGGATACAGAAAAGAGCAGAAAGGTTGATATGCACAGTAAAACTTTCCCTTTACTGAACATGAACACTACTAAAATTATATTCACATCAAATATTCGACTCAGGATCCTCACATCTTAGGTGGTCCCACTGTTTTTCTTGGTTGGATGAAAACAAACTTATGCCTGTCTAACTCTGCAGATTATAACAAGGATTCCAAATTAAAGTTGAAAGGTGGATCTGCTTTGGATTCAGCCTAACTGATCACAGTCACAGAGGTGCTTCTCTGTGAAAGCCCCTTGAGGCAAATTGTGATATTATATATACTATATAAATAAAATTGACTTGATTTGACTTCTCACATTGCTTAAAGTCACATTCAGTCAGGCTTTGGATTGAACAAGTTGAGGAGACAGATGAGAAGTGTTTTTGTTTCACAAGTCAAAAAGTCATGCCTCGGTTGGCATTAGTGGTCTTGATTTGAGTTAACAGGAATATTTGAGTGTTATCTCTAAAATGGTTAAAGTTGTAGCATCAGTAGCACTCCCTAAAACCAATCTGAAACTGTCTGGCAATTTGAGATGCACACCTGATTAATATCTCTCAACGTGTTATATTACACATGCAATTACCTTTTCAATGCACAACGACTTTGTCTTGGTAAATTGCATTACATGTGCCAAAAGATATGGTTTGTGATAATTGTTTGTTTCTCATTTGAGAGATGCAATCCTTTCAACAATGTAACTCGATTAACTGTTCCTCAAAATGTTCCTTTTTATATATATAATTGCATTTTTCACATGTAAGAGGCCTTTAGTATAAAATGTCACAGTTTATCTCCCCTCTGATAACCTGCTGTGAGACTACCGGCTAAACTGCATCTTCTTACATCTATATTTCATCATATCACCAATATACATGTATTTTTATTCATTGTTTCATTTCATTTCCTTTGTTTTTTTCATTATTGTTATCAATGTTCACACCATCATATTTGTCTTGGCTTTCAATAAACTCCAGTAATGGTTACAGGCATAAAGATAAAGTAAACAGCTAACTGGAACTTGCACATACCAGGACTGTTCATTTAAACAAAAAAACAAAAACATCTAACAAATGTCATGCATTGCTTTGATGCATGAATGCCATTTATTTTACACACACACACACACACACACACACACACACACACACCATACAAATACTATGTGTATTTGTCACTTTACACACACGCACACAGACAATCAATTTCTGAAGTCTAGGACATCAATGCAAAACAAAGCAACATAGGAAAAGAAAAGACATTAGCAGAAAGACCTGTCAGTTATTCACACACACACACACACACACACACACACACACACACACACAATCACTCCTGAGGCAACAAACACACTTAAGGGCCCCCTCAGATGTGAAACAGAACAATGGATAGAAAAAAAAACAGACAAAGCACTTCCTGGAAAAAGGTTTAATGGTTGTCAGGTTTGCTTTCAACATACACAAACAGATGACACACATCCAGGAACACACACACACACACACATTGATGTACAGCATACACAGACAGAGTAGGATAAAGGTGAAACACACACACACACACACACACACACAGACACACACACAGGGGAATAAGTGTGTATATCTGGTCTCTTGAGTTTGACTTTGATATTTAGAGTTCATGATTCATAGATGAACTGTTATGCAAGTGTAATGGAACACTCTGAGTGTGTGTATTTCGTGTGTGTGTGTGTGCATCTTCAAAAGGTCAGGCTAAGCATTTGTGTCGCATCAAAACAGGCGCGCAGACATGGAAAAGTCTTGTATACCACAACCATGACACACACGTAAAGCACAGAGCAAAACACCATGCAGCCAGGAAGTCAACACAACGAGCACTGATGTGGACCTCTCAATGTAGAAATGAGAATACAGGACACATAAATACATGACTACAGAATATGTATACAAATATAGTGTATACGTTACAGTAATCCCAACCGATGGAGGGATGACCAAGACAACAGCTGTGAGCCAAGAGTCGCCCACACACAGAACTATTAACATGAACAGTTATTCTCATAACTGAGAAGTAGGGCTCCAGAAAAATTGTCTGCATGTTTATCAGCGCTTGTTCAACTACTTTTGATCAAAAGAAGAATTCACCCCCTGATTTCTTTGTGCTATAAATTGACACACAGAGTGGATTAAAAACTTCTTCATTTCTGATCTCAAACAAACACCACCTGATTTATATTAAGATAAACAATGATGATTTAAAAGCTTAGGCACTGATAACATAGATAACCTGAATTATATACCCTCTAATCAACTGCGACCAAAGTGTGGAACATTGCCATCAGCTCCACCCATGTTATCAAAGTCACTCCAAGCTACTGCAACCGTCCTGGCATTTGCATACTTTCTAATAGACTAAATATAATTTCTAAATACAGCGCTTAGTGTGAATATGTTATGTGCTAGTCAGTAATAATCAATCAGTAATGTCCAGCATTTTTTTCATTTTATGTAGCATACTGTGGTACTTGTTCCTTAAAGCTCAGTGTTATTCACACATAATGTTCCAGCACGGTTATATCTCTTTGCAGGTAACATTTCTCATCACTATTGCCTCAGAAACTCTCTGTGCATCATGACCAGCAATCATACATCACTATGCACACTCACACATTGTCTTACCTTCGTATACAGCCTTGAAGCCCTGTGCACTGACAGCAAAGTCTGTGGTAAACCACAAGGCCAATATAGATCCACTGCTGACTATAGGGGAGGGCAGCATGAATCCTGACAACCTGAAAAACAGAAAGAAATGTTTTAAAAAATACATCTCTGAAACACAGCAAGAGAGTTTGCTGTTGACGTCTGAAAGCAAAAAATAAGGCAACATCAAATGTGAAAACCTGAAACATAGAAAAATAAATAAGTATGTGATGGTAAAAAACAATTGTGTTCAGTGTTGATCCACTTGATGTTGTGGTTAAGACCCCCAGCCCCGAAGCCATAAAGATCCCTGCTGGCTTGAGATCAGGTCCCTCCAAGATCTTCTCTTCTGTGTTTTCAGACTCTGTGCTGCTCTCAGGTTTCCTGCTGTCTTCTTCATTGAAGAAAAGAAGAGTGAAGGGAGTGATTTTCCCACTCTCTAAAAATAAATTATATGAATTTGATACAAGAGCCACCGTTCATGATAACCAACCATCTTGTGAGTCAAGACACTCTGAAATACAGAGCAAAAACAGAAAATAAAAACATACTGTAAGAATTTACACTAGAAGAGACAAACTAACATGACATGAAAGGTCAGGTGTTGTTTGACTCTGATACAGCAAGGTGAGCTCTTCATTACACTGGAGGTTGTGCTGAAACAGCCCTTTGAGACTTAATTGAGAGGTGATGGTTAAACACTTTGAGGAGGAGAATAGGGAGGATTCTGAAGAAAATAACACACAGCTGAAAGAGGTGAAATTGAAAGAGATGAATAGTGTATTGTACATGCCAAAATAATGTAGATGAAAACCGTTTATATAATGAAGAAACATTGATACAATGGAGAAACTCAATTCATACTATTATGACTGGAAGTTCTGGCATGGAATCAAATCATTTCAAGGTTAAGCAATGGTGAGTTAGTAACTGAACTTGCTGCACTTTTGATAAAAGGACATAAATACAGCAGACAGAGATACAGCTCAAGTTAGCTCCACAAAGACTCACTATCATACAATGTATCAAAAGCTAAATCTTAAGTTCCTGCTGCAAAGAGTGAAAACTTTGCAGCAGCAAAAAATAAAAACCAAACCCCAACTTTAACAGCGTGATTTCCAATGGATAAACTGTACACAGTAGACAAAGATGCTGCTTAACTTTATCATCTTTAGTTCCACAAAGTTCAATATTCTATATCAAAAGCTAAATCTTCAGGTAGGCAGCAGCAAATGTTTTTACTAAATAAAAATCCATGCTTGTGGGAAACTGAATTACCAAATTTTAACAGTATCTTTTTCAAATGGATAAATAAACAACAACAACAAGGTTGTAATGTGTGTTTTCTGTGCGTGTTGGACACCAAGGTTGTTCCCCGTCACCTGTTTTGTTTGTGATTTTCATGCACAGCATTTCTGGGCAAAGCCAAAATGTGGAAAGTGTCTGTTTTGATGCTCTTTTGCAGATGATGTAGCTCTGTTGGCTTTATCAAATCGTGACCTACAGTGCACACTGGGCTGGTTTGCAGCTGAGGGTGAATGGTTAGTAGTGTATAAGGATTAGCACTGCTGAGTCTGAGTCTGCAGCCATGATGGTGTGGTGGATTGAAGTTGGTGACCCAAATGAAGGACTTAAAGTATCTTGTGATCTTGAAGGTGAAGTTCTCATGTTCCCAGAAGATCTACAGTATGCCCCAATCCTCACCCCAAAGCTCTGGGTAGAAAGAGTGAGAAAGCACAAGCAAGGGGCCAAAATACCCTCATGAGAGGTCTGAGCTCTCTCTCAGGGATAGAGTGAGGAGCTCTGATATTTAGAAGAAGCTCTGAGCAGAATCGCTGCTTCTTTGTATTGAAAAGAGCAAGTTGAGGTGATTCGGGAATCTGACCGTAATGCTTGTGGATGTCTCCCTGTGGAGATATTCTGGACATGTCGGACTGGGAGAAGACCTCGGGGCAGACCAAAAACACACTGGAGGGAGTATATATTCAATCTGGCCTGGGAACACCTGGGTATCCCCCAAGGAAGAGCTGTAGAGCATGGCTGAGGAGAAGGACGCCTGGGCTACCTTTCTTTTCCTGCTGCCACTGAGACCTGGACCCTGATCCAGACCATCAGCAGCAAAAGTACAAATGAACAGATAAAAACATTTATTATAATAGTAATGTTTAAAATTAACAGATTTACTTAACTGTTCTGTTGTCTATTTTTTGCATTCTTAAATTGCTTTTTAATTTTTTATCAGTTATTGTTTTGATTTATGTGATGCATAATTTCATATTTACATTTAATTTTGCCACTGTTCAAGCAAAGCAGGAAATTAAGTGTTTAGTGACACCATTTTACTTTCGAGTGCCCATGAAAGCAACAAACTGAAGTACAGAGTTAAGTAGCTCTTGATATATCCAAACCAGAACGACGATTGGAGGACAAATTTGGACAGAATCAATTTTCCTTGCTTCACTACACACAAACGTATGCAACAATGAAAGGGGAGGAGAGACAAAACCAAAGGGAGTAGAGGGACAAATAAAGGGAAAAGAAAGACAGACATTAAAACAGGATTCAAATGCTAACGTGATCAAAGCAGCGTGGACAATGAGTCTGGTGTCATTTTACACAATTCATTTTTCATCACTTGAAAGGTCAGCTAGGTCAACAGAGAGGTGGGCTGGGGTGACACAAAATGTGGAGAATGTGGAAAAGAGGCAGATCCAAAAAAAGGTTTGGAGAAAGAGAAAGAAAGGTGGATGGACAAAATAGACAGTAAAAGAGTAAGCGATTTAACTACATAGAAAAATGAATAATTTGAATTCTGTGGCCTCAAAGCAAGAACACAAAGGACAAACAAGAACAGATGAAGGGAGCACACAGAAAGTGACAAACAGAAAGAGAGATGGAGGGAAGAGAGGAGACAGAGGAAATGCAGGAAGGACAGAACGGAGAGGGGCGCAAGGTTTGTGGTGAGGCGAGACATGAAGAGAAAAGAGAAGAAGGAGGAGAAAGGTTTTGTTTCTTATACGTCTACATTTGATTTTTACTCTACTTAGCCACAGTAGTGTCTGGCACCTCCATATTTTTTGTTCAATTGTATGCACTGAACCACTAATCAAACTTTTGGGTTATTTGGGTTTTTAGATGTTTTTTGAGACAGAGCATTCGGGTCCCTGTGGCTAGGCTAATTAAATGTTGTGCGCTGGTTATTCCAGTACAGGCTAGGGCATGCTAATAGTTTTGAAATTTCTGTGAGTAAACTTAAGAAACACCCAGTGAAACCAGATTATTATTATCACTATTCATTAAGTTATATAACTGTGGATTCTAATAGATGATTTATTAAGTTGTGTCGATTACAATTGTTTGTACTTGTGTAGGTGCTCAATATCTTTACATTAAAAATGACAAACCCACCTACACGTTTGTATTATTATTATTGACTAAAGGTTAATTTCAGAGAAAAGCACATTGATTATTTTTTTAGCTGTACACATATTCACATACATGCTTGCTGGCATACTATGGCAATACAAATGACAATCAATACACACATAGTGTGTGAAAATGCCTTTTACATCTGTGAGGTTTAAATTCAGTTAGCCAAATGTCTAGCCCCCCCTCATGTGTAATGAAATAGCCAAGATCTGCGATATGTTTCCTTATTATTATTAGTTTTTCTAATGCAAAATGATGCCATTAGGTGTTGTGAGTTTTCTTTTTCTGTTGCTAATAAATGCTAGCTTATTTCAAATTTGCCTAAAAACCTTATCCACGCCATCTCATTAATTTTTGAGCTTTTTATCATATATTATGTACAGTATATATTTTATGATTCTGTGGATTGCATGTAATTATATCGTTCGTAGTGTGACATTGTCTACTTTTTCAGGCTGTGTGCTGCATTTTCTGTGCAGCTTCTATTTTTCTCAACAAGAAGGAGAATTGCCTGGTCACAGGCTATAATAAATCACCTTGGTGGCCCACAGGGGACAGCAGTGGCATTCTCACATGAATATTTCACCACTTAACAAATAAAATGTAAACAAAGTGAAATGGGTATAACTAATTATTGGGAGCATGCTTTGCTCCTTCATTTTTATTTTTATGAGCATATGATCTTTCACGGGCATTTTTGCTTTGGGCCAAGGTTAATCTTTGACACTGGTCAGAGAGAGAGGTTGGCTGGTACGTTAGGGCCTTCCACTGACCAAAGAAGTACTGGCTGCATTATGGAGCTACCATGGCTGCTACAGAAAACTGCAGGTAAAACTGTTTGTGAAGGGCTTTTAACAAGCTCTGGTATTGAACTAGATGAATATTTAGCTCAAACAAGTTTATTAATAAATAATCTATTGATTGGAAAAAACATATAAAATCATATTACAATACATACATACACATATTAAAGATTATCTATCTATCATAAGCAGTGCAAAATGCACACCTTAAGCTAAATGTATAGCATAAACCCAAACACAACGTTATCATCCCATTTCTCTGTCTGTCTCTGTGCTGTGATTTATGACTCAAATGGTGGATTGACCAGAGACAGATGAGAATTAATTCACACACACACACACACACACACACACACACACACACAAGATTGTCAGTCAGTCAGTCAGGTAATGAGCAGTAATCGTCTAGCTGTCACTGTATTGATGGACCGACATGATTCTATATATCCCTGTCTAGCTTTGTCTCTCTCTCTCTCTCTCTCTCTCTGTCTGTCTGTCTCTCTGTCTGTCTGTCTCTCTCTCTGTCTGTCTGTCTCTCCTCCCTCTTTCCCTGCTCTCTTTCCATCTCGCTCTCCCTCCCAATCAGGCCAGCACACTGATCCTACGGCTGTTTGACATTTATACAAAAATAAGAGAGCTGGGTTAAGACTATGTGACTGTTTATCCAGTCGGTCAACTGTCCAACCAGTCAACTAGGTTATGCAATCAGACAGCCCCTGAGTGATTTCAGCCATCCGGTCTTTACAGTCAACCGACCAACCAGCCAACTTGCCTGTGTGCCTTTCTGTTGCTTCGTCCATCTGTCTGACTGCCCATCTGTATCTGCCTGTTTAACAGTCGATCTCTCGCTCTGCCTGCCAGTCTATCAGACTGTTGGCATGTCTGATGTTGACAGACTATTATAATGCTAGGATTACTGTTTAGATTGGATGGTAGTACGGGGCATACCATGGTATTGGAAAATAGCATCAGTGTTATTTTCATCACAATCACATTCTTCCACCACTCTTCGACAGAACAGATAAGGGAGACCCAGCAAATCTCGTTAAAGCTGTATGTAAGATTTCCATGAATAAAGTGACAGCCAGAGATGGGAATACTTCAAAATTGACATTCCCTTATTAGAATAATGACCCTCTAACTGAAGATGTGTGCCATCGAGTTCAACAGCTCCACACACAGCTGCGGCCCAAACATGACCACTGACAAACCCTGACTTGTCTACACAGTCATCAATACTAAGTGTATTCAGGAAAACAGTAAAATACAAAAGGCACAGTGTGCGGTGGAAAACCTGATAAAGACGGGTAGAAAGGTATGGTAACAAACATGTAACATTTACTAGTGCATTTGATGTTGTTACAAGAATATAATTCTTCTCTAATTTAATGAGTTGCCTTTGTAAAAAGGCTCAGTGACGTGCAGTCGACGTATTGTGGCATGATACTGTATGATAAAGCAGTGATGCATACTGTAAGCTCCTTTAGCAGTAATATTCTTCCTTCAGTCCCACCACGGTGATACCGTTAAAGCTGGTAAACTTGAAAGAAAGAACCCATGACCACACAAAGGTGGAAAAAGAGGAAGGAAATAGATGGGAGCTTTTACTCATATGAGTGCAAAAAGAGTTGTTAGTATTTTGGTGAAAAATGGGTTGTTTTGCTAAGAATAGACATCTAAAAACCAGGTCTGTTTCCATCTCAACACCAGCCTTCTATCAGTGAAGTGACAGGCTGAAAACACAGTGACACAGCACATTTATTAACAAAAATAGCAGGTGCGATTACAAATGACGTTACTGTCCATGTGCACAACAGGTAGTTGTATGTAAGTATTACAACATAATTTTCCTCAATATAAATATAAGAAATGTTCCATAAATGTTTGGTTTAATTAAACCACCCACACACCATGAGAGGGGGGCGCTAATGCACCTTAAATGCTAGTTGCCACCTGCTATTAAACAAGGAGAAGAAGAAGGAGCAGGAAAAGGAAAAGGAGGAGAAGAAGAAGAAGAAGAAGAAGAAGAAGAAGAAGATGAAAAAGAGCCAATCAGAAGGCCAGGAATAACAGAGCCAATCAGAAGCCAGAAATAACAGAGTGAATCACTTCGCAGGAATAAAAGACCCAATCAGAAGCCAGGATTAAAAGAGCCAATTATGTTGCAGGAATAAAAAAGACAATCAGATAGTTGCATAATAGTTTAAAACAACAATTAACCACCTGGTTTCTTCAACTTTCACTCAGGAGCAAAAATTAGCCTTTGAACTTGAAAGAAATAATGATTTGACATTTTTAGTAATAATTATCGATATCAACTGATACAAAAAATGAATTTGTGATAACATTTTTGGTCATATCGCCCAGCTCTAACTGTGTGCTGGTTGATGCAAATGTGCCATTAAAAAAGCGCCCAGTTATCCAGTTATAGTCTTATTATGATGGGTTTCACAGATGGGATTGAGAAGATTGTCTACTTATTGTCAAATATATTGATAATTTGCTTTGCCACACTCCCCATCTAATAATTTAAGTAGACGTTTTTTAAAGCAATCCAATCAAATGTGTCTGTGTATACATCTAGATCAAAACCAGATGACCTTTAGCATGTCCTTGCAGTCTTCTGGTAAATCTGGCTTACAACTGGTCCACTGAGCAGAAAATTTCAATAACTCAGCTTTTAGAGTTGGTTCAGACAGCTTTCTGTAGCTCGCTGTATTTCAGTCAGTCAACTCATGTGGAATAGATGATATGTGAATGTAGAATATGTACAACATTGATGTTTGTCGTCTAGGCTCTGACCTTGTTGCTCCCCACAAGGAAACCTCAAGGAAGGAGTGAGGAACAACGCTACTAATTTTCCTTCTAAGGGAAGGTAGACTCAGAACCTATAGGTGGATGCTGGGGTGGAGGTAAATGCTATATGAACATCAGTAGTGGCAGCGACAGCAATAGCAGCTCGGGGCAGCATACAGTAGTTTTCAGGTGAGTTATGTGGCAGCAGAAGAGTGAGCAGAGCACTGACAGCTTAAGTACATGCCATGATTAAAAGGGTACGATGAGCCATAACATTATGACCACTGACAGGTGAAGTAAAGAACATTGATTATCTCGTTACAATGGCACCTGTCAGTGGGTGGGATATATTAGGCAGCAAGTGAACATTTTGTCCTCGAAGTTGATGTGTTGGAAGCAGGAAAAATGGGCAAGTGTAAGGATGTGAGCAACTTTGACAAGGGCCAAATTGTGATGGCTAGACGATTGGGTCAGAGCATCTCCAAAACTGCAGCTCTTGTGGGGTGTTCCCGGTCTGCAGTGGTCAGTACCTACCAAAAGTGGTCCAAGGAAGGAAAACCGGTGAACCAGCGACAGGGTCATGGCTCACTGATGCATGTGGGGAGCGAAGGCTGGCCCGTGTGGTCCGATCCAACAGAAGAGCTACTGTAGCTCAAATTGCTGAAAAGGTTAATGCTGGTTCTGATAGAAAGGTGTCAGAACACACAGAGCATCGCAGTTTGTTGCGTATGGGGCTGCGTAGCCGCAGACCGGTCAGGGTGCCCATGCTGACCCCTGTCCACCGCCGAAAGCGCCTACAATGGGCACGTGAGCATCGGAACTGGACCACGGAGCAATGGAAGAAGGTGGCCTGGTCTGATGAATCTTTTACATCATGTGGATGGCCGGGTGCGTGTGCGTCTCTTACCTGGGGAAGACATGGCACCAGGATGCACTATGGGAAGAAGGCAAGCCGGCAGAGGCAGTGTGATGCTTTGGGCAATGTTCTGCTGGGAAACCTTGGGTCCTGCCATTCATGTGGATGTTACTTTGACACGTATCATCTACCTAAACATTGTTGCAGACCAAGTACACCCCTTCATGGAAATGGTATTCCCTAATGGCAGTGGCCTCTTTCAGCAGGATGATGCGCCCTGCCACACTGCAAAAATGGTTCAGGAATGGTTTGAGGAACACGACAACGAGTTCAAGGTGTTGACTTGGCCTCCAAATTCCCCAGATCTCAATCCAATCGAGCATCTGTGGGATGTGCTGGACAAACTAGTCCGATCCATGGAGGCCCCACCTCGCAACTTACAAGACTTAAAGGATCTGCTGCTAACGTCTTGGTGCCAGATACCACAGCACACCTTCAGAGGTCTAGTGGAGTCCATGCCTCGACGGGTCAGGGCTGTTTTGGCGGCAAAAGGGGGACCTACACAATATTAGGCAGGTGGTCATAATGTTATGGCTGATCGGTGTATGTTGCAGTGAGAGGAGTATTTCATGTGGGTGTAGCAGCAGACTCGAGTCAGTTGCCTGAACTAGCTCACAGGCTTTGTTTCATTTCAGGTGGATAAAGAGCATGGACCAATTTCAAAAACATAAATGCATTACTTAGTAAGTAAACCCTTTTTTCTTCTCTCCATACTGCACACTAGAATAACAGTCCTCTCTATCAGGTTTGGACCACAAAATAGTTTTTTTGTGCCATAAGCATCCCAGGTGGCCTGTGAAATCCAACCTGCTAACATACATGAAAAATGCTGAATTAAAGGGACTGCAGAGGCTGCTGGGCTTCATGTTGGTGGTCTCATTTGTTTATAGAAAGTATACTACTGTCTCTTAATTAATGTGGTATTGAACTATTGATGTTTAAATATTGATCCGTCTTCTGGTCTCTTCTCTTTAAGGATTTATGTTGATATTGACCAGTACTGACTGAATATATTTCAAAACACTTTTTCTACGGGTCTCCTGCACTGTTTTGTAGCGATGGCTGTGACAACCTGTATCAATCATACCTTAACAAGGCCAAATTAAGAGTGATGTTAGCAGCCTGGAGTTTTAAACTCCTCACAGGTAAAAAGGATGTTTGTGAACAGGCAGTTGTTGGTTGAAATCCACCGGCCAGCAGGGGAAATCCTGACAGGGGACGTAAAGAAGAGACTTATTCAATGACCATCATAACGTGTTTGACTGAGGCACTTGACCTCCGACTGCTCTAGTGAAGCTGGAACAATAGACGGCTGTGATGAGAAGCTCATCTAGGTGTAGAACATGAGGGCAATATGAAGTGGAAAAAATAGACCAGATTTCCACTGTCATGTCAAAATATAACTTTCCAATGACTCATCATAACTAAGGCAGGGTGCTCCCACAACACAAAAATGACATTCTTTTCTGGTGTATTGATGTTGTTTTTCTAAATGTGTGAACAGTCCATCTTCTACCAGTACATCTTCTAAGTTGTGACTGACAAAAATATGACTTTCAAATGCAATCTTGATGGTTTAAAGAGAGTTATGAGTCACACTTTAATAGATTTGAAAAATCCCTTTAAATTTCCCCCAGAAAATTCCTCAAACCCGCAGTCAAATCACCTGGGTTTTCTAGGTATTCCATTACTGTACTGTAAAAAAATAATTACATTTGGTTACTCTGCCTGCTAAAAGACCTTCACAACACTGTGCTACCACTGCAAAACTTGAGCTTAAATTTGACATAACATGGGCACAGTAAAATCCATATGAAGTCCGTTCAGCAAATGTAGAACAACATGGCCGTCCACTGAAAAATAAGAACTGCTTTCTTCTGCTAACCTTTTTGAGAGATAGCAGCAATTTATATCTTTGGTTCTTCATATATCTACTGGCTTTGACATCTACAAAAACAATCTGTCTCACACAAACCAGAGACGAGACCAATGTAAACTCATAAAACAAATATTACTATTTTCCATCTTGTAGAGCATTTGGCTTCTTCTTGCCAACGCTAGATACTCTTCACACTTGTACAGTAGATGTATGTCCCTGGCTGAAACTATTTGTTTCAACCTGTCATTCTGGGAGTGTAATCCATTTTTTCAGCGTGTCTGGTGGAACACTAGTCTATCAGTGACACAACACAGCTCAGTGTAAATGGATAGACAACAAGCGCTTGTTGTGGAGAAGACAGAGACAGAGAAAAACAAAGAGAGAAAGAAAAGGCAGTGAGCAGATGATGGAAGAAACCTTGAAAAGAAGTCAACACACTGAAATTTTTCAGGGGGGAAGATTTCAGCTAACAGCAAAAGAGAAATGGCAGAAAACAGGATGAGGACACGGACAGTGTTGTTGAGTAAAGTAGGAGATTTGTTTTATATTATAGGCTCAGTTGGCAGTGTTTCACTGTAAACAGTATGTTGGGGAAAACTGTGGTATAAATCTGTAAACAGTGGTGGTATAAATCTCTGGCAACTGGGCTGTGAATTTTTGGAAATTTGTGAAGCCAGATAGATACACAAGACACCCAGAGGTTCTTTTCTTTCTATGCGCTGCTGAAGTAAAAAAAAAAAAAGAGAATGGCCTTAGGCAAGATGGGCATTTTTCCTTTTTTAGATTCTCTCTGTGTTAACACTTAATACATGTTACTGTAGTCATTTGAAATCCTTGTACCTCCAATTTTAAACCCCACTGGATGATTTAAAAAAAAAATGCATGGGGCCCAAACTAAACAGAACGAAGTTGATGTTTTGGAGATATGAAGTTTAAACCCAACAACGACAATATGAAAACAAAATAATGTGGTAAATGTCTTATTTTACAACCACTCATTATGTGCAGCACTTTAAGACAATATTAAGTTGTATTTATGGATAATTAGTTGTCTGGCTTAATTGTAGACCCCTGGCTATGGAGCAATTTCACCGTCTTCCCAAGGCTAGCTACTGTAGCCTTAAGCTAAGGTCTTAACAACACTTTTAAAGACTGGCTTTAGCACTATCATTGAGATGCTTAATGCTGTTTCTTTTTTCTTTTTCTTTTGGAGGAGACGAGACGACCCACGGAGAGGAGAGGAGAGGAGAGGATGGAGTACAGATTTTAGGAGATTTGTTTTCACGGGTTTGAGCACATTTCATGCAGACAAACGGAGAGACAGACAGACAAACAGATTTTATTCTGAAGAGGAATTACAGTTCTTTTGCCTCTGGGAGTGTATGTTACCCACTGAGAGACATAAACTCATTCACACATACACACACAGACACACACACAAACAGGGGGAAAACACAGGAAGTGAAAGGTACACAGAGGATCACACAGATCTACGTGGCAGTACTGCTGCAGTGTTGTGAGGAGTTGAGTGCCTTGCTCAAGGGCACTTTGGCAGTGGGTGGCATTTGATTTGTGCGATAAAAGGGTAAGAACCCCGCTGATTCTCTGGTCTCCTCAAGCAACACCCTGCTGCGCAATCCCCTTACATTTAAACCAGGAACCCCACCCACCCTGACATTGTGTCTGTCAAGCTGTCTGTCTACCAGAGCGGGATTGTCTACGGAGGCCTGTGTGCATTAGTGTGTGAAACAGAAGCAACTGTAATAATCAATGCACATAGCAATCCCAACATTTGTGCAATTCTTCCACATGAAATCACTAAATCAACAGAGAAACTGTTGAAACTCTTTTTACTCTTATTTACCTCAAGAAATAATACATAAACATTCTGCAGTATGTTTTACTTACATCTTCTCATACAACAATCACCAATTCCTAAGCGAAGCTTTTAAGAAGGAGAGGAAAATGGAGGATAATGAGCTTTATTTTGATGTGAGTTTTATTCAGCACAACGCATATAAAGGAAATTATGGTACTTTGTATTTCATTTAACCTGCATTATTATACTTCCATTTATCATTAACCTTAAATGGTATTCAGAAGAACACAAAGCCAAGGTCAAAAATAAATGTGGATATTTTTCATCAAACTATATGCCTCAAGATCTTGAAAATGGTTCCAAAATTAGCATTTTATTTGGTGCTTGTGTTGACACTGAGCTGAAGGTATATTCATCAAGACTGGAGCCTAAGAACAGTATTTCCTTTGCTTTGAACTTTCTTGTGAGAAAATGTAACAGATGAACGCCTTAGTATTTCCAATAGCTTTCTGTGATTTGCAATATGCTAATTATAAAAGGAAATTATTATACATGTCTGTTTCTCAATGACACATAGTTATGGTATGGGTATGAATCACATTCCCGTTGAATGAAATAAATGCCGCCTCAGTATCTTTATTTTCCCCCTGACTTGCAATTTGCACCAATTATTACGATTATATTGCAAAAATAGCTTCCATTAAAAATGCAAATTGCTTTGCAATTTTTGAGAAAAGTCAACATAATTTTAGGTCACAATAGGTACAAAAAAGCTGCACAAAATCCCAGAGGGACCAATTTGTCTGAGCTGTGGTAAGGAACAAGAGCGGGGCGGCAGGATATTGTGAGTAGGCAGCTGGCATCGAGCCACATCTCACTGGGTTGTAGACCAGTGTTTTTCTAACTGTGAATCTGGCCCTAACATGGGTCACTGGTGCTTCAAGTGGGCCCTCACAAGATGATGTCTTATTGAATGGGGATCTCAGGTTGAAACAATGAGGTTGTGAAAGGGGGTCCCATGTGATAAAAGCACTGATTTCCTCCTGGATGGTAAGATAAGGGCGCACATTTAGTCACTGGACCATAAACAGAGCAGCTCTGTTTCTAGTGAGGAATTGTTTAATATGAAGCCTTGCTGTTGACAAAGACATTTTGTCCAGTCACCACAACAGAAAACATTTCACTTGGACTGAAAGCTGGTTTTGTCATTTACCTGCAAAGCAACATCTAGGTGCCTGGTTCCACGGCAAACACTCAAAAACCCTTAAAAACTGTGGAATTTCAACTAATCATGATCTGGAGTTACTGCACTTATTAAAAAAAGCCCATTCTGCCTAGCAGCAGCAAGGGTTTGTGGGTATTCAGACTGCTGGCTGTTAGCCAAGGCTCTGTCTGGGTCCTTCAGACTAAAGTACTCTGTCTCTCACACACACAAACTTGTTTTTGTTTTCCAGTCTATAGAGGCGTAATGCACACCACACACTTACCACCTCCTGAACCTCATATTCTGCAGCGTTGCACTGTCACAAAAAAAAAACTACATTACATAACATGCATCTGTCAGTCATTTCTACATCACAGCACACAACAAAACCTAACATTTATAATTAAGAAAAACAACTTGTTTTCAGAGGACAAGAGACTCACCACAGAAAGTTAAGATTTGAATGCACCAGCATGTGTTTGCATTTGTGCATCCTTCACATAACCATTTCATATGATGGCCCATAAAGAGAAAAGACAACTAAGAGGCAAATGCCAAAATGGCGCAGATATAAAAAAATATATGCTAATATGCTGTATTTTCCCCATTTCAGAAACTTTCAAGAAATCAGGCCCACAAAATAGTTGGGTTTAAATTTTTGCTCAAAACACAGTATTTTATTATTGTGTCCTGGGGACCTTGGGATTTAAGTTGCTGACCAGGTAATCGCAATGTCCCCAGTTCAAGTGCGGCCAGGGACCTTTGTTGCATGTCATGCCCTCTCTCTCTCCCCTCATTTTCTGCAGCTTTCTACTGTAAGCAATTTAATAAAGGCCAAAACAAAATAAAAAATGTGACCAAATGTCATCTAAGAGTCTCTCCAACTCTCACTCCGTCCCTCAAACAGAAACTCTGTCTCTCCCAAACTCACATAGTGTATATAAACAAATCACTGGTGCACATGGCAGTGGTAGAAAACTCAAATGAAAACTGGCCCAAAGCCTGACATTGGCTCTTTTCCATCAGTAATGTGGGACACTTGGAACAAAAACAAAAAAAAAAGCAAAAAGTTGTGAATGTGAGTTATGGATATGTGCCAAACACAGTGGCTCTTGGCAAATCTGCTTATCCATTTGAAAAAAAAATAAAAATAAACAAAGATAGAAAGATTGTGATTAAATAATTGGGATTATAGAGACACATCTCCCATGGTGGTTCACAGAAAAATTGCCAGAAACTGCCTACAGTAGTCCATCACCACTTCTTAGTTTATACTGCAGCAGTGAAAAGCTGGTGAGGGACTGCAAACCAGAAAATTGTTAAAAAGCATTTTAGACTAAAAGAAAAATGTAACTGACTAATTCTATCAATACCTCTCAAAATTCCTTACATGTAAAATGGTGTTCAGACGCACAACAACACTACATGGAAATGCGCAGTTCCCGCATTCACTTCAATGAATCAATGTGTTGACACTGCGTGAGGTCTACGGCAGGAATTAATGCAGGGTTGTCCGACAAAAACGCTGAACCTGTCTCAATGTTTGTAACATCATCCGGCTAACAAATGCACATTTTTGTTAAATGTACGTTGTAACGTGAACAGTGTCATTTTACCTCACCATCATTAAGACAGAGGAGAAAATTACTGTTGCTGTGATAACTTGTTTTAAAATCCTTACTCATAGTACTATAAACCAATGTGCAGTGTTTTGGTGTCTGATAAGCCTTCAGACCCATTAATCTGTTACTTTGCATTGCCTTTCATTGTCTAACTGGTACCTGTAGTAGCACGCCGCTACACTAACATAGCCCCTTGCATTTTTGTCGATCTAAAAGTGAACGGTTCTCATAAATGATTTGCAAAATTGCTCTAAAAGCAGAATTATTTAGTTTAACTAAACTGAAACACAAGATTTCTTCAACATTTGGCTTTTTTCCCCTTTTTTACCAAATACAGACAAATACAGGACAGCTGGACAAATCCATCAACGAACTGACCTTTTACCTTTCATTTTTAATTCTCTCTTCTCTCCTCTTTGTTTGTCTCCTTCAGTCTATCTTTCCTTCTATCCCTCTGTTTCTCTTCCCTCACCATGCTCTGTCTACCTCTCTCATTTTGTAGTACAGGTCACAAGGAACCATCCATCAAAGTGCTTACAGGTGGACAACCATTACTGTTACACACACACACACACACACACACACACACACAAACACCACACATAAAACACACTTATAGCTGCAGTGCTTGCCTTATATATTGCTATACCCATCACACACACACACACACACACACACACACGAGTGTGCTTCAACCTTGACTCTACACTAACACTGCTACATCAATTCCACACTCTTAGTCTCGTGCGGACATTGGTCATAACTAGCCTTGAGAGCCAAGTAGATTAAAACATACACATAAATACGCATACACAAATATATTAAGTCACAAGCACGCACACACTCAATCACACAAAACTGGCCCAGCCAAACAGACAGACCCGCTGAGAACATGGCTCACTGAGTGTGTAAACACAGGTATACATAAGGAACTGTTAACCCAGTCATACTTTGACACACACACTTAGACACACATAATGTACAGCTTGTAAAATAAGGTAAGAAGCTGTGTTAAATCGTCACATTAACTGAGACCCAACACAGGCATTTTCCTATTGGCTACAATTAAAATGCTACTAGTGAGACACATTAACATATATATAATGTAAACCATGACTCACATATATGTTTGTGTGTGACTGCATGTATTTATATGGTCTGTATCTGTACAGGTATGCACTTCTACACTACCTTTGTACATACATTTGTTCTCACCGGTGTGTGTATGTGCGCGTTTTGTGTTTGTTTGCATTGTTTTCTGAGTGTGTGTGTGTGTGTGTTTGACCACATTGAAAAGCGTATAATCCAGCGCTATGGGCAATATCAACAGAGAAAACCACTGGGCTAAAGTAGGGCAAGCTTCCCTTTAAAACACACACACACACACACACACACACACACACACACACACACAGAGATAGACACGCACACAGCTAACACAAACACTGCAATCCACCAATCCACTGTGGGGGAGAAAAGCATTATTTGACAAACCATTAAAACTGATTCTCTATGCTTCTGAGAGACAGTGAGGGGTGGGGGTGGGGTGGGGTGGGGGGGTGAGGAGCGGATTAGAGAGAGGAAGTGAGAATTAGGAGACCCCCCTCCTCCCTCGTCTTCCATTTCATCTTCTGTGCCCTCTCTCTCTCTCTCTCCCCAACTCATACTCCCTCCTCTCTCTGTCAGGTTTTGTTTAGAAGCCCATGACATGTGTCCTCTACATGCCTATGTGTGTGTATGTGTGTGTGTGTAGGTGCATGTGTGTGTGTGTGTGTGTGTATGTGTGTGTGTCAGTGCGGTAACTGAAAGATTTCTGACAAGGTGTGAACATTAAAAGCTTCTACAGTCACATACACCCAGAGGCCTGAGGGAAGGGCACCTTCACGCATACACATACTTTACATACACATAGATGCATTTACACTCAGATACACACTGAGGCACGCACACACACACACACACACACACACACACACACACACACACACACACACACACAGATGTATCAAAAGACCAAGTTATAGTGCGGCTCATCATCACTGGTCACACAGCTGCAAAGATGAACAGAAACAGAGGAATCGGCACGTATTTAGTTGGAAAGAGACCATTTAAAGCTTCAATGAGCACCAGACTTACAGTAAGTGGTGTGCTCTTATGTTTACTGCAGTGTTAAACACACCCTCAGTCTACATCATGTGTTCACTGACAGACTGTCTTTACAAGGCTTGCCTTGTTTCTTTATTTTGCTTGTTTAATTTTTATTTTCATTTGGTTTTTCAGTGCTCAAGCAGTGCTGTACCTTTTCACCCAAAAAAGTCCAACACTTCTTATCACATGGCAACAGCAGAAGCGACAGCTTGTGCTTTCCTGGTATCTGTTAAAGGATAAGGCCGGTGATATTCTATATTTTTCCTATTGTCAACAAATCCCATGAATCCCAATGAATTGATCCTACGGACGGGCCTCTGTAGCCAAGCTTGATATATCTTCCCTGTGCCATAGACCTCAACTGTTGCGGAAAAAAACAGATCAGTGAGCAACACCACTGCACTGGGTGACATGTTCCTTTATTATGATGAACATGGGCCCTGTAGATTATTCTGAGTCAAACATACACCATCCTGCTGCTGTAAATACTCAATAGCGCACCGAATCTGCAGATGAAAATAGTTTAGTGATGTTTGTAAAAAGTATTTTGTTGTTTAAGCTTTTTTAAAATGAAACTATATATTTTTGAGCTTTTATTTTTTTTATTTTTTTTTACATCAAAAGGAGGAACAAATTGGCTTGGGGCTAAGTGCCACAGACAGGGTAGGGTTGTTTTTGGTCTTTTCATGGAATTTGTTGACAATAAGAAAAATACTGAATGTTGCCAGCCTTATCCTGTAACTGTTTGTAACTAAAACAGATATATGCAACAGGACCTTTAGGGTATAAGACCAATCTGTTAGGTTCTGTGACAAAGGTCTGTCTTTTTCTATAAGGCACACTATCCAGTTGTCCATTTCTGTTAAATGGTAATAATATTAATAATAATAGATCCTGGTGGTCTCAACATCTCTTCTACAGCTTCAGGAAATTAAACTGAAATTATTTAATTAGTAATTAGGAACAAAAATAAAAAAATAACCACAACTGATAATAGCCTAACAAAGGTTCCTGAAATTTGGCTCCAATGATAACTCAGCGTTCAGAACAGAGCTCTTAATCCTTAATTAGAGCACTGTTTACACTGTTATATAATTGTTGCCTTTATACTTGTTGGAGGTGGGTGGGGGGAATCTATGCAGCCATTTATAGCAATTGCAGAAGAAAGCTCAGTTAATGTGTCTGCATGCAATCTTGCAGACTACCATTATTGATAAAATTGCCAGTCATACATCCCTGCGTATCCTCCCTGCATGTGCAGCCGGCTGTGGTTTTGTTGCATTTGGCAATTTATTGTGCACGGATCAGAATCTGAAGGCCACATGTAAATAAAGTCAGCAGCGATAAAACAAAAAAGTTAAATTAACGGTGAAATAAAACATGCAGTTTCTTGCTGAAACTGGTGTATAAAACAAGACTGACACGAGAGAATCCCCCCCTCCTCCACACCCTTACTCATCCTAGTTTGATTGATTGCCAGCCTTCTGTTGCAGCCATAATCCGTCACTGTGCTTTCCAAACAAGAGAGAGAAGCTGGACAGACAAGATTCCTGTGTCTTGTGGGGCTTCACTTCCCCATTATTTGATTCTGAAAATCATTAGCATTTTAGGATATAAAGTCATCACTGTGTATTGTATTATTTTGTTGTCTTTATCATCCTATGTCCTTGCAGCAATGTTAATCAGTGGCAGACACAGGCTACTTTAAAGCCCCCCTCCACTCAAAAATGTGTTTTGCTTATTGTTACTTCCCTTGGATGTTTGACCTTCACAGAGTTTGACACTAGAAGGGTGTTTTCAGATTCATCGGCTGAATGGGTGTGCTCACCTTAAATGTGAGGTTAAGACATGTACGTATGAGCAGGATTTTGTGACATCACAACTAGTTTGGGAGCCAATCATGGTCCAGTATGAAACTTACACAAGTGTGACATGGAGACCTCCAGTGCACATACAGTGAGAGTTGGCTTTTCAGCAAAATGGGAGACATGTTGTGTCTAGTGGTTAAACTTTCTAAAAGTCACATTTGCATATTTAGAGATTCTGGATTTTTCAATTAGGGAGAGTAAGAAGATGTAATTTTGAATTTTTCACAAGGTAATTTAACTTTTTTTTTTGTGGAGAAAAACATATCAGACAGAAATTATTACTCCAAGTAGAGTATTTTTAAACTGTCTGGGGAGGATCATTAACTAAGACAACACAAGTTAATACAAGGTAAGAGTTAATGTGAGTAATGGGCGGAAGTGGCTGGGGGCACAGATGGTGTCTTGAAACTCTGCCAGGAGTTTTTGTGCTAAAACAAAGATAGAGGCAGGGCTGAAAAGAGTTTTGAAAGGCAGCAATCTCAGCACCTGGCAAAGTAAATAATAGTCATTTTTTATGTTATTAGGCTGTAAAAGACTTATTGCCATTTTAAAGTATTCACAGTAAACCAGTGCTAAAAATGACAAAAGGCTGAACACACAAAAGACTCTGGTAAAATGATTTTGTTTCTCAGCCTGTGACAATGGCTGCAATGAGAAATTAGCTCTGCACAGAGTATAACAACGATTCAACATTAGTCAGTGTTACTGTGATTCAGGCGTTCAGACCTTACAGATGACTCAGACAGTCAGATCCTACGCACAGAGGGTCTAACATGTAACACTGATAGATAGCAGAACCAAGGAAAAAGCCCTGGCATAGAATGACACCTTTGAAAAGACAAGATTGACTTGACTTAACTTTTTCTATACCTATTGTGTGAATCTGCATTTTTAGCAGCAGAAGCCGTAAAAAGCTGTTGGGATTCGTTGGATCAAATTGACTTTTCCAGTCTCCTCAAATCACCTGCACTTGCTTCTTCTTCATTCAACTTCACTCATACTCGTTTCTCCTTAGTTTGTCTCGCCCCTTTTATCGTCTCTACAGCCCTCTTCTCCTCATCTTTGCTCTCTCTTTTCTTGTCTCGCTCCTGTCATCAACACTACCCTGCCATTTTCCCTCTCAGTCCTCTCTGACATTCGGCTGCATCCTTTTTCTTTTTTTTCTGCATACATGAGCACAGGGACAGGTTGGGGCAGAGAGATAAAGAGATAGAGAGAGAAAGACGGGCAGAGAAAGTGACAAATGAATTGGCTATCACCAAAAACAAGGGACAGGAAATGAAATATTCACACACACATTTCTTGAGTTGAGTGAGAGGAGGAAAGTGATAGCTTGTGTCTATGCATTGAACAATTCTTATCCAGCAGATGTGACCAGACTCTAACACACACACACACACACACACAACTTTGCACTGACTGCACTGCATTTCCTCAAATTTTAACTCTCACCACAACAAGTCTCACCTTAACACTTCTCCTAAGATTATCTTTATCCTAAATCTGAAGCTGAATTTGAAGGGGTTACACCTTACATTGGACGGCTACATTCGTAGGGCCGCAAGAAACTGCGATTCGCTGCTTGTGTTTTCTCCTACAAGTTCCTGATGCAGGTACAGATTGTTGAGAGATATATTCTCCTTTTCCTTTTACACTGCAAACCTGCTCACCTGCTTTCTATAAACACAGCGACCGTACGGAATAGTCCCATATTCATTAATGAAACGAGGCGGACCTTCCCACCGTCGCTCCTATCACAAAGTGAATGAAACAATGTAAACGCAGTCGCTGTGGATAATATAACTGAAGCACGGCCCAATCATGTATGATACATCTGTTTAGTGTTGTGGTGGAGCTATCAACATGTGAAACCCGTTGCTGAACTATAAATCAAAACCTACATAAGTCTGTCTTTACGTCAAAGTCTGACCTTGAACTATCCTTTATAGTTTAACCTTTATCCTTTAATAGTTTAATATAATTTTAAAAGATGTCACAGGACATTAGCTTTGAAGCTTTAAATGAGCTGAGTTCATAATTTCAGTTGCTGTTCTTGTGGATATTTGGTTCACCTGGAGAGACTTTCGGCGGACCACTACAGCTTGCAAGGCGAGGGTGCGAGGTTTATTGCTGCCTGACTTTTTATTCCCAAAATGTTACAATGGAATTCAGTAGGAACTGACTATTAAAAACGAGGTTTGTTGTGTTTTTACTACAGTGACATTGAGCCATTTCCTCTTCATTATCTGATATTTCTCCCGACAGAAAACCTGAACAGAGCTGGTGAAAGTCGTTTGTTGGGCCCTGACATTTCTGTGATAATAGACTTGTAATGCTGAAAAGGGAAAGTCACTTATACTGAAGTGATTGTTAAGTGTGGTTTTCAAAATGTGATTAACTAGAAGTTATGTTTGAAATCAATATTCATGAAGGGTCTTATTTTGGAGGGAGGTTAGCTTTCAACATCTCTCATAATCATCGTTTTTACATTTGAGAATTTTTGCATTGATTACACACAGGTTTCACACTAACTTTGACTAACTTTATCAAAACTAAACCATTTTTCAAGGGCTGTTGTGTAATACACTTCTTCTCTTCTGATTACCTTCTTACAGTACAAGTAGACAAGCTAGCAAAAAGTAACCACTGACGCCTTAGGCAGTCTCTGTCCATCACGTGACCCTCGCCTTGCAGGTCGTAGCGCTACGTCGAGAGTCTCCTGGCTCATCTGGTATGCAGAGAAACAAAATATTCCTCTTGTTCAGGAATCTGCCATTCTTTTAAGTCTATCTGGTGAATTAATAAACTAGTTAATCACACATCAAAGGCAAACCCTAGGGAGGAGCAGCCATCCATATTTGGAAACTTTCCGTATCTGTTGGTAGAAGGAAAAAACAAAAAACAAAAACCAAGGTATACAAACAGCAGAAATGTGCAGAGGAGTTGCTAATGACATTTGTACGACTGGATGTCAAAGCTACCAACACAAGTTATGCCTGTATAAATGCTAATTCAACATTTTTGGTTTTCCACATTTTCTTACCTCGCCCTAATCTTTATCCAGATCCTAAACTAAACCTAAACCCAAATACTGAACCTAAACTATGTTTACATATTAAGAAATGTACTGCAAAAGAGGATCAATCGTGTCAAGCATGTCAGTTAATTTGTCCTTGTGGAGCAAATACTGAAAAAGATAGATGTTAATGCACATTTTAGTAAAAGGATATTGTTTAGTAAAATCTGTTTTCTGTCCAATTTTGGGTCATTCTTACTATCGTAAAGCCTTTTTTTGTCACAAGTTCTTTAAGTGCAAACATGCTGTAAAGACACTGGAAGGCTGGCTAACTCAGTAGTTAACAAGTCACATTATTATAGTGTGAGACAGAGACTATAAGAGACAGAAATACTGTCTACTGTATAATAAGATATGTTATGACCCACCATTTTTTCAAGGCCCTGAAAAAGTCTTGGAATTTTTTTTTAGCAACACAGTGAGCTCGTCCTAACCTCTTCTTACTTTTTCTGTCCTCATTCTCTTTCCATCACTATATTTGACATTATCTTCCTTCTATCAGCCATCTGTCAATTACCATCCCTCTACTGCCCTCTCCATTTCAGTCTGCACTCACTCTCTCTCTCTCACACACACACACACACACACACACACACACACACACACACACACACACACACACCTGCAGTACTGTCATGCAGGAACAGGTGGGGGTATACACAACATTATAAACAACTTTTCCATATTCATAAACTAGAAATCAGTATTCCCTTAAGACATTTTTCTGAATCATTTTTCACTGTGTGTGCGTGCATGTGCATTTATGTGACACCTTTCCTTTTTTAAACCCTCAGTGTTAAACACATCACAATGTTGCTCTCTCTTTTCACCATTTCATCTCTTCTCTTCTGTCATCTCGTCTGAATCCCCCAGTCATTTTTTCTTTTTTCATTCTCCTGCTATTTTCTCCATTTACCCTCCTCCTCCCTTTTCCAAGGAGACTGGCCCAAATTTCTTTGAAATTTAAATCGGATTGAAACATAAACATTCGTTCTATAAACTCTAAAGTCAGTTTCATGATATGAATTGTGTGCTAACAGAGAGTAAAAGAGGCCAGAGAGAGAGGACCAGGAGAAAGAGAGAGATTCTTTTGAATCTTTTGAATTAGAAAAAGATGAAAAGCATGAGGGGAAACTGTGATTTTAGGTGTGTCTTTGTGTGAAAAATAATTCTGACGCTAATCTGTCAGCTGTCAATCACCCATCACAAGTCATTTTCAGTTGCTATAGTAACCCTGTGGTCCTCTTTAGGAAAAAAAAAACATTTAAAATTCAAAGTCAGGCCAGGTGCTGTGCTGCAATTGGCCACAGGGCTAAAAATATGCAAAGCATGCTGACTCATTGGCTGATATGAGACTTTTTGGGGAACTGTACTATTTTTTCTGCTTACCCAAAGAGAGACAAACTCATGGATGCCTTTTCATGTCTCTGTGAGCAGTCTGAAGGTATGTCCATTGGTGAGATTAGTTAGCTCAATTCATGGAAGTCAAGATAAAGTCTGCTTAAAGCCAAATACACTTTCTCCAGCACTCAGGCTTTTCACAAACACAGGCAAAATCCTAACAGCTAGATTGGTATTTGCAGGGTATTTCTGTAAAGTAAACAGGCAGTGGATGAGATGCAGTATTTTATAAACATGTGCAGCTATCTATGTGTTCTATATGGATGTACCTGGCTACGTTTTGCACACATACAGTACGATCAGAATAGTTATGACTGAAAACCTCACAAATTAACACAGAATAAACACCTACTTCAACACCTACTCACACACGCATGTGTGGACACATACACTCACACACACCAGTAGCAACCACAGAATTGAATGTTCCAATTATTAATACTGGCAGCCCACATAAGCAAATGTGACATTTAAATACTCCCACCATACTGTCTTCCACGGTCCCCAAACATTCATAAGAATTAAGCCTTTATTGAAAACAAAAAGTCAGAGAACAGCAGAGAATCAAAGTTTGTTTGTTCACTAACACTTCTGCTTGTTTGTGCACCCTGTTGAGGAGGTTAAAGCAAGATCCTTTGTGAGCATCATGCCAGATGGGTGAGAATTGGCTCATGTGAAAAAGACCTCTGAGCTGCTTTGAATGGAAGCCCTGAGGAGCAGCGTGATAAAAAGCAAATGTTGAAGTTACTAATAATATTATATAGGTAGCCTATTCTGAGACTGGGAAACATTGTGCTGCACAGTTACCTCTGCTTCAGTGACATGTAGCCCAACACGCTGATTTGTACCTGTGATGATAGAGTTACACACCTGCTACCAGTGATGGGCAAATTACTTTAAACATGTAATCAATTCTCAAAAAATACCCACAGAGGCTGTTTTCATGGAAGACATTTTGACATGTCACAGTGGGAAAAGGTGTAAATAATAATAATCAAAGATGGCTGAATTCCATTTAGCTGCTGTGCATGCTGGCTAACTGACACACTGTTGAAAGTGCCTTTCATCTAGTATCAAATCCACCACACGTCACGTCTTCCAGATTTAACATGAGCACGAATAGAAAACAAGAGATTATGGTTTAACTAGCAGCCAGCCTGACCATCAACAGCTAGCCCATCATCCTCACAGTGAAGCCACAGTTTTCACACTCCCTCCCAGCTCTGAACAAAAGACAGGTGATTCTCTGATGTATGGCTGGCTAGCTAGCCAGCTAAACTGACACAACACGTAAATAAGACAACTTTGAAGTTATCTGACACTATATTATTCATCTTTTGGCAGAGCTGAACCACTTTCAGCCTCTGTGCCAAGCTAACATGTCCCAGATCAGACTCTCCACTAAATGCACAGATCCTCACATCCAAATCTCAGCAGGGGAGCAAAAAAGCAGACTCCAAGTAACAGAGCTGATCTCTTACGGTACTCTTTGCTAAAAAACACATTACTGGGTAATGTCTCTTTTCTCAAAATAACAAATGTTATACTTTGACTTAGGAATCCAGTTTGCCCCTCTGCTCTTTCCACTGTAATGTGGCTTCTGTGGGTTTAGTGAAAGGTTTGTTTGAGATCATGTGTGGGAAGGTTTTAAATCATACTAGAAATGGCAAAAATCTCTCCTTTTTTTTCTTCCACCAGAAGCAGAGAGACTTGGGGACTTTATACTCTTCATTATCTTCAGTTGCTGAACTTTCCCAGTTGTTTCTGCTATTTTCTGAGTTCTCCTTCTCAGTGTGAAAATCCTTCTTCCATCCCATTAGCCCTACTGCACTGTGTGTCAGCAGTTGTTTGTCTGCATGTTCATGTGTGTGTGCTCGTACTACCGTATAAAATGAAACAAGAAAAAGTTTCCAATCAGGGAAAAATTCTGCTAGTAAAAAATCACAGTGGGAGAGAGAAAATGATGGAGGCAAAAACTGAACAAATGAAAGAGAGAGAAACTAAAAAAGCGATGAGGAGGCATCGACAAGTGGTTGAGATACTGCATGAGTAAAACTTGTAAGTTAAGTTAAAGTTGTATTCTTTTCTCTGGCGAACCCACAGTGGGGAGGCAGAAAAAGATACAGAAAGTCAGAGGAGAGGTTAACAGGAGAGTCTTGGAAAGATGGGTGAAAGGAAACAAACACTGGTCCATCCTATCATATTTCTTTCTGTCTCTAGTTCTCCGTCCAACATTTGAATATCACCAGCAACTCTTTCTCAATTATAAATGAGATACAGGGGGGAAAGAAATCACAAACACCCTGCCTGTAAGGTTTTTAATGAATAAAAGACTAAAGAACTAGAATCTAAAGAACATTTTAAAATTTGACCATGGTGAAAAGAATTTTCTTTAGCCTACATTTTCATATTTGAAGAGTGCTGGACTTTGTTGGTACTTTTGGTCGGCCATTTAGCTAAAAGTTTTTAAAGAATGAAGCATGAAAAGATCTGTTATTTCCTGATGTATGAATAAAATGGAAAGCTAGAAAAGCAGAGAGCATCATTTGGTTTTTGCCTCTGATATCAAAGCGCTTTCCTCTCTGTACTTTGATGTATCTGTAGGAAAAAAAAAAATCTTTTGGAGGCATTTCAAACTCTGGCTTTTTACCAGCCAGCCTTTTCACCTTGATGTGTCTGAAACAAACATTTTTTTTTTTTATCTGTATTTTCAGGAAGTGTAGATTCCATATTACTGCTCAGCAAACACCCAAAGGGAGCAAAAACAACAGTAGATTTTCTGGATAAATGCCAGCTCAGATGTTCTACAAATGACAGCCAGCCGTTCAGCCAGCCGGTTAGTCAGTCAGTCAACCAGTCTGCAAAGGAGTGCCAGGGGCCTCGTGTCTAAATGCCTGCGCATATTACTTCTTATGATGTATGATGTTTTGAAATGCAAAATATAAATCAACCGCTATGCCTAAGGGATAGAGCTAAATAAGAGAGGAAATGGCTGTTACTATAGATCTGACTGTTGCCTTGTAAACTCTGAGTGTCACAATTTAAATGTATCTGAGGTGATATTTTAGCACCGTCTCCTAGCGGAAATACTTATGTGGAACGTGATAATTTATTTATCCCTGTAGGAAAGTCATCGTGTTGGTTTACTTCAGTGCAGGTAAATCAGACTGCAAGCCTGCTACAAAACAGAAGCCACATGAATATTATAATGAGGAAGACGACGATGATCGTGATGGCAGTGCGAGCAGCACAACCAATTATTTTGTTTTGGATCTTACTGTACCTTTCTATTTAACGTTATTGTTTATTTTCTATTTACATCTACAGTTCTAATTTTAATTGTTATATTTATTTATTATTACACAGCAGCGATCATGAAACAAAACATAAATGCAAAGTCAGTGTTTGTATGTCAAAATCTAACCAACAGTTTAAAGGATTACTTTGCACATTTTGAACTTTGACAACAGCTGTGGCATTAAAAATGAATGTGATGATGACAGCCCATTAAAAGCAGTACTGTCAAACAAAGTTACATCTAACAAACTGAAGAGCAGCATTGAAACATTTAACAGTCATTAATATTGAGGTAGATTTCACGAAAGTCCCGGTTTATGATTGTAATGAAGGAATAGGGCTCATTATTTTTGGTTTCATTTAAAAAAAAAAAAAAAAGAATTAAACAGCTCGTTTTGTTTGAAAATGGAGGGGCGGAGGAGGGACGGGGTGTCAATACTTCAAAAACCTAACAAAGAAACCACCGACACAAATGTCTGTCCCCTGCAGCTCTGATCCCAATCACACCAACGCTGCTGTCAGAGGCATGCGCTAGCAGGCTACAACTGTAACTATCAACCGCAGCTACATTCAGGCAATTAAAAATTCAGCAGTAACAGCCAAACAAAGAAAAAAAAAAAAACCTACCTGAAACTCCAAGGGCCCACTAATATTTCTCCACGAAGCCTGATGTTTTTTTTTGCTTATGCTGTGTTCATTTCTCTCTGTAAGATCAAATACTGCACTTCTGGGTGGTCAGCAACAAGAACTACACTTTATTGCAGGATCTTGTTTACCTTGCTTCAGTGTCTTCTTGCAGCAGAAAACACAGAAACAACTTTGAAAGAGCAACTTAACAGAAGCTAAAAAACCCTGTTCTCACCCTGCGGCATTGATGTACAGGTGTACTCCAGGGAGTGCCAGTGCACCATGACATCACTGCTGGGTGTGGTTACAGGTGCAAACTTAACCATGATCTTGAGTGCCTTTAAATGTGTAACAGAGTTTAAACTGGCAACACTGCTTCTCCACCTGGTATTAAGTAACTCTTTAAACTGATCTGCACATCCTAAAGGTTTGTGTATGTTTCTGTGAAAATTAGGAACAAACTAAAACAATGAGCTGTATGAATGTACAACAGGTTGGACCGTCTGATGTGCCAAAGTCAAAATTTTAGGCAGGACAGATGTGTACATTTGCTGGAACTGACAGAGGATGAGATTTTTGTTTTTTCTTAACTCTTTTTCTACTTCTGTAAGCAAAGGCGTTTCTGAATGAATGGTTTTAATCTTTGTGCTCATTTACATTAACATTAATAATGCTGCATAGCACATAGGAAGTAAGTTGTCTGAGGATTTACCGGCATATATATACAAAGTACTGCATTTTTAAAGCTGTACCATACACTTTAGTGGCTATGAATGGCAGGGGGAGGTGATGCTTTGTTGTTTGCGTTCATTCTTGTTTGTCTTGAAGTTTGTCACATCCTGTGCATAGAGATAATTTCCTGCCAGTATCCGTAAATAGCAGCAGAACATCATATGGGTAGAAGAAGGCTTGTATTTTACTAAAAGAAAGTGAATGGCATCACTATGGGTGACCAATGCTCATGGTGAACTATTCAGTGCATATGTCATTTAGATTGCCTTATCCAGTAGTTCTGTGTTTTGAATTGTCATGTTGATTTTTGTTGATGTTTTTCTTGTTTTGTGTCTTTTGTTTGGGGTGAGATCAGTTTCAGGAACCCCTGGAGTTTTATCCTTTTGTATTCTTTACTTTCTTCTTGTTGTCACTGTGTCTTTTAACCCTGTTTTTTTTAGCACTTGGCTTCAATGTTCTATCACTGTGTAAAGAAACTAAACTAGTGAGTCAGATAATTCACTGAAGTGAAACTCTCTCTTTTTCACTCTTTTTCACTCTCTCTACCTCATATGGTGTCACTCTGCTCTACTCCATCTCTGTTTCTACCTGTAACTCTCTCTTTCTATTGCTTCATCTCTCCTTCTGTATCCCCTCACCCCCGCTGTGTCTCAGCAGTAACAGGTGTTTGGTGAGGCAGGAGGCCTGCGGATCTAAATGTTCTCATCAGTCCTACAAGTCCAGCCCAACAGCTGAACTCAGCATCAGTCCACAGCCTGCTCCAGCGACTGTAGCTCCTCCCGGTCACTTTCATTCTTGACAACAATACACATTCATTTTTCTGCTGACAAAATCCTCCCGGCCACCTTGAAATCTGGGGTATAAACCAGAGTTTGTGAATCATATAAAGAAATCCAAAGGGTCATTACAGTAAGTTCACAATTGGCTTTGTTTAGGTTTTGATTTACTGGACTCCAGACATTTTGAGGTGTTAAAGACCTTGATCAGGCTGGAAATATGTAATAAGAATGCCAGTCATGAGTAAAAAAGCAAAACAAAACAAAGGACACACTAGTACCGTTTTAAAGAATCATTCTGAATAAAACTATAGTGTTGAAATAATTAGGAAAATAACTGATAAGGCTATCATCGACAATTAACTGACAGCAACTTTGTCAACTTTGCCTAATCATTTAGGTCATTTATTTCTTTAAATGCCATTTACTGGATCCAGCTTCAGGATTTGCTGCGTTTCCCTGTTTCTTTTATATATATAAATATATAAATGTAACATTTTTTGATGTTGGTCAGACAAAACAAGCAGACGTCACCTTGGGCACTGAGAAATTATGATGAGCTTGTTTAACTATTGTTTGACTGTCTTATTTATGGACTGTGTAATTGATTAATTGATCATAAAAATAATGGACAGATTATTCAATAATAACAATAATCGCTTGCTGTGGCCCTATGAAACACTACTACTGAAAAAACGACTGCCTTAGTGGAAAATTGAAGCTGCATATTCAGCCATATTGAGGCATATTTTGGCACAAATGTGAATGCCTGGATCATACTGAGCATGCAGACAAACAGTAGAGAAGTGGATTATGCTACAAGAGTACTTTAGGAAGCTTCTGTGACTCCATGCTGATTGCAGCTGCCATCCTCCAAAGAGGAGGAAGCTACAGACTTTTAAATCCACCTTTCACACCTATGGGGTCTTCAGAAAGTCTTCAACGGAGTATTCCTTTAAGCCTACATGGACAAATACAACTGCAGTTGAAACTTTGTTAGCCACTGTGTGGCTTTAGCGCTCAGTTGGCCAGACAGTTGAAAAAATGCATAAACAACAGGATGAGAAAAAACAAAATCTAAATGCTTATGCGGCAGAAATCATGCATATTCTTTTAGTTTCCATCTCTGTTCAACTCTTATCGTAATGTGAAAACTGCACTCAACTTTCTGATGTGCTGGTGACAAGTCGAAGCAGCTTAGAGAATTATCAAGAATACAATAAGACACAGACAGACGGACAGAACTACCAACCGCAGAGGGACTTAGTTCTACTAGCTTTAGCATCCTGTGTGTGTGTGTGTGTGTGTGAGTGTGTGAGTCCTCCTCTGGTCCTACGTCTCTTTCTCTGCATGCTTCTGTCTGTCTCTCTCTCTCTCTCCGCCCCCAAGCAGCCCTACCTTCTCTCTCCACTCTCTCTTTCTCTCTTCACTTCTCTCCTTCCTTCCCTAGCGGTACTCCTGGATTAGTTCCATTGCCTGGTTATCTTTGGCCTATTTTTCTCAGAAAAGTGTGGTTTTTACTCTGCAGTTACTGGGGGTAGTCTTAGTTTGTGTGGGTGTATGTGTGTGTGTGTGTGTTCACAAGATGTTGCCTGGAAAGAGTGAAAATGTAATCCATTAGATATTTGTCATTAGTTTCAATTTGAGGACAGTGACCAAACTCCATTGGGCTTCATTGTTACTTGGACACTTCTTTATTTCTTTTGGTCCTGTTTTTAGTGTGCTACTGTAAAATGCATATATACAGTAGATGTAGCAATAGCCGGGAACCTTTGTGTGTCTGCATGAAGTTTGGTATGCAAAAAAAAGCAATAGTAAACATATTACAGAATTACTGACAGGGAGTGTATATAATATCATTGTAAAATATTACAATCAATTAAATTAATAAATTCATTGAACAAACTCAACTGCATCTAACTTGACAAAGTATTATTCCTCTTTGTTAATCAACACATTATTGTCATTCATTCTTACACCAGCTGCAATATTCAATTTGAGCAGCACAACTAGACACAAGTACTGTGGACCTGCCATTAGAAATACTGTAATGAAATATCTCATAAAGGCCTGGTGCAGTTATACTTTGATTACTGGATGCTTCACTGGATGTTTTTCTCCACTATTCTCTTCCACTGTACTAACTTCTTCATCTGTTTTTACACGTAAAACCATCTGATGCAGATGCTTGACTGGTTGACCAGTGCTGAAAATCTATTATTTCACTTAAGATATTCTCATTTTTCTTTTTCTTTAATCTCAGATCATACCTCAGTTTTTCCCAAATCTGAATCTATGACTTTAATCCTCTCATGTAAATATCTGACCTTTTGAGATCTTCTGAGATTGTCTTGACACTATATGCCTCCTCATTGCTATTGTAAAGCTGTGGTAAATTAATAAGTACATGCATCCATTAGGAGCTTGACAAATCCAAAACATGAACAAGCAAAACTGAGCTGAGAAGAGAAGAGAAGAGTAGAGAGGAGAGTAGCAGAGAAGGAAAGGTTTGACAGCAGAATAAATGAACCAAGAAGTTCGAGTTAGTGACCAATGAAGCAAAAATTACTGAAAACTGGTAGTAGTGGTATGTGTGTACGTGTGTGTGCATATATGTGTGTATTGGTGTGTCTATGCATTGTGCAAGTGTGCTGAACAAAGAAGGCAGCTGACCTCTTTCGCTCTTTATCACACACACGCACACACACTGCAGCACGAACCTTACCCTTTTGCGTCTTCATTCTCTCTTTTTTCTCTAGTTTCTGTCTGTATTGCTCTCTTAATTTTGCTGTCTCCATCTCTCTACAACAAAGACCCGACACCTCACTGATAACCTTTCTCTGGCTCCTCCTCCGCCCTCTGTCATGTGTAAGCACACAACACAGCTCTATGTTCTACTGCCTTCTCTACTCATATATCCAATGCAGTTCTCTAACTTTCAGTCTTTACAGTCCACAGTGTTGTTGGATGCCTTTATTCCTGTACTTGTTCTGTGGTCACATATTCAACCATTATCACTATCTAAATCAAAACAAGACTTAAAAACTAACACTGTTTCTTGTAAAATGATGTACAGAGGTGCCTGTGGTTGACAGCAATACCACTGCCAGTAAGAGCAACTGTCAAGGTTGGCTATCCCAGTGAAATGTGCGAGAAAATTAAGGCATTCTTATTGTGACATCTGACTATAAGAAGACAACAATAATAAAGATGGATCCAGAAGGGACCAGGAAAAGACAGTGTGAGGAAAACGGTGTGAGTAAATCTGGGTGTGGTTTGAGGAGATCCAGTGGCAGCTGTCTTGGTGAGTGACTAGCGTTGGCTAATGTCTGCTACTACACCATACACCATTAAAATAGCAATTGCTGGTCGCATTGACTTACCGAAAACATTTCACATATTCCTTCCAGCTGAATTTGTGCTGGTCTATGACAAATATTACCTCTGGCACCGGTAGACGCAGAGGATGCAGATGAGGACAGACGTGTCCTGTAGCTGACCCCCCTAAAATAATTTAATTAGTATGCATTTAGTAGAGTTTGGTCTCATCTCATGCCATTCCAGTGCATTTTTTCAGCATGTTGAGAGTGGAATACCACAGTGGAAACACCACTTTTACCATACAAAGGTAAAAAAAAAAAAAAAAGCTTTCTTTGGCAAAACATCTATTCACACCTGAGACAGACTGTAGACACATCATTTGAGACTTAGGTAAGGTAATTCCTTAACTAAAACTCAATTGATATGTCTACAACTTCATCCTGTGCTCTTACTCAGATTACCATAAGGGTAAGTGCAGAAATGGTCTATCTATATCTATAAATCCTATAATCCAATAATCCCATCATATTTGTGAATGCTGTAATCACAGGTTGCCTTCAGACCAAGTGTAGCAAAATAATACCATAAAGTAAAGAGGGTTTCTTGGAATAAGCTGTAAGGAGCAAAGATTCATGGCAAAAACAAAGACACAGCAATGAAAACTCTGGTCCTCAAGACACGATGAGTGCCACTTGAGTGCCGGTAGGGGTTTCTAATAGAAGAGGTTTAGAAGAAGGTAGGCCTAGTAGAATTAGTGGAGTATTAAAGGATAGGTTCGGTCTATCTTAGCTATCTTAGCCACATGCCCATTGAGAGAGTTGTTGATCGCTGTAATCCTTTGTCATTTCCATACTGGCTGTGAAGTGATCCTTACCTAGCACCAATGTAAGAGATGAGGGACAAAAAAAAACCAACACAGCTCTCGTTTCGTGAGCCTGAGTTAGTCAAATTAAGTGGGTATCTTCCAAAGTTACAGTCTATTTAGGATGATATTCCCTCTTTGTGTTTCCCCAAACAGTGTTGCCTTGCTGAGCCACAGCGGAGGACAGTTTAACACAGAGAGGTCTCCTCTGAATGCCATGCCCCTTGACAATCAGCTGCAGTATTAATACAGGTGTGTGTGTGTGTGTTGCTGATATTACTGTTTCACAGTGTGTAAGGGTGCATCCATGTGTATGTTTTTATAGCTATATAACTTTTTCTTAATTACTTTCATTAAATATAGCGATACTTAGTGCCATAATGGTTGTACTCCATAATTAACTGTGTCATCTAACGCAGGTGCATGGTTGCACACGCATACACATGCACACATACATAAGCCAATACATGTGTAGCATACTTTTGAGTGAACACACAGCTTCCCTTTCAGAGATTGCACCTAACACACTCAGACCTGTGTGCACACAGTAAACACACGGGTGCATGTCTTCTGTTAATGGTGCACAATGAACCAATTTCTGTGACCACCACAACAACTGACCCAACAGTTGTGGTGGAAATTAGCTCATAAAGTGGAAGTGGCTCTTACTTTTGATTTATACAGTCAATGAATAGTTCAAATATGTATTTTCCACACATCTTTCCTCTAAGTGGCAACATGAAAAGCAGTTCCTCTTTTGATGGCATGTCCTTTATCACCATTGTGCTTGTGTAGATTCGATTTCTAAGCTTGATGATGTTGGCAACCTTTAAATTCCCTTAGATATTATATGATAGTATTGCAACCTTGTCTCCATATTGTCAGCTATTCTGCCTCAGGAATTTAAGTTTATTGATATTGTTCATTCAGGAAGCAGTGTCATGTATGTCTATTATATTAGAGTGCAAAGGCCTTGATGGGGGATGTACAAAAGCTTTCTTAAAACACACGTAGCTTCAGATAAATTTTTGAATGTATTTTTACACATAACTTTTTCTGTGGATTTTGTCCCTCACATACATTGAATGCGCATTAGGAGAGAATCTTTTAGTAGCCAGTATGAACAGGAGGAATGATTACAGCAAGCAGAACCTGTTTCAATGTTCATATGAGCACCTGACAATTGTTTTAAGACAGACTTACAATTCTTAACCTAAACGTTTGGCAGAAACATGATGGTGTTACTTGAAAAAAACAAAAAACACCGTGGCAGGCAATAACGCACGTTGCTATGACCATATTGGCAGACGTTCATTGAGATAGCTAAGACATAAAAGCAGCGTCCTTCCAACAGAAGATAGTCCAGAAGTGGACTTGGGTAGAATGGATATCCAATGCTCCTAGTTAGGATGGATGAAATGCGTGTGTATAGTATTTGCACTGATAAAAGCCAGAAATGTTTGTCTTCTGAGGAACTCATAATTTGCTGGAGTGTGGGTCACATACAGAGTAAAAAAATCTCCCTACATGGACCAAAAAGGTGTCACTTAACTTGTAAAATTGCAGGTCCAAGTGCAGCCTGACAAACCACGCCGCAGTGGACACACGGTGAGCTGCTGACACAAGACCCGCAGGGTACATGACAGTAAGAATGTCAATGGTTTGCCCCGGTGTAGCCTCTGACCTGACTCCATAATGGCTCTCTGTCTGGTTCTGAGAAACTAACTTGAAATATGATAAAGTCCAGCGGCACCTTAAATTAGAACATCTGTTTTTTATCTCTAATAGATAAATGGAAAACTTGTCCAAGTGGGGGTCAGAATCAAGAGGGTTTGTAACATTATGAACAAACATTCATAACATAACTGCATGCCACTCACAGTAACAGTGCTGCTGGTGTTAGTAAGAGAAAATGGAAATTTCCATATTCAACTGCCTATCTTCTAACATGCCCACCTAATGACCAGCAGCATTAGCAGAATGGCCCTGCACAGCTATATCTTTGCAGCTTACCTCCACCCTCCTAATCAATAGGGCTGGGGATTGTAGGAAGAGAGCCAAATGAAGGAGCAGAATTTGTCACACATTAAACGAGATCAACCGCTGCAATGACTCCCGCCAGAGTATCAACTAAAATCCAAGCAAGAAAACACATTTTTGACCTGACAATAAAATTTCTCAGTTCTGCAACAGAATCCAACACTCCTTTTTATTCCCACATCCCCGACAAACAGATCACATCTTGCCCAGCGGCACCTGGATGTGACAAATGCTCAGACAGTCTTAACTGGAAGAGGATTTACAAAATGTATGCCTTAAGACCCTGAAAATGATGAACAGCAGAATCAAATATATTCTACCCTTAAGATTGTGTAAGAAAGGAAACTGATCAGAACGTGATTCCAGGACACTTTACATCTTAAAAGTGACAAACAGAAGAACCTCAAAGTGATACTACACTACAAGTCTATCTTTTAAGTATCACTCACTCACAACCTGTAGGCTTATTTTACTTTTACTGATGTGAAACAATGTTGGTGGTCAGCTGGAATTCGTACAGCTACAATGGATTCCAATACACAAACTTTTCAAACTACTTTTTCAGCATTTCCCTCTTCTCCACTGCCTACCTATATGTGCATTATGTTCCAAACAGGCAAGGTTTGTTCAAAATACAGTGTATCTCAGTACATGGCTTCCAATTTTGGCAAAACTCTGACTGTAAGGCAATGGGGACTTCGAGAAAACTGTCTGGAAAGCCACTCATGTTCCTTTCTTATACAGTATAAGACACAGGCAGAGGGCAGCCAGTGGCTCCTGTATGAGAGAAGCTCTTCAGTTTCAGAAATAAGTATTTTCACACTACTGACATCAGTCATCAGGGTGAGGGGGAGGAAGTAAAGTTACCGCTGCTGACGCACAGCTGGGGCCACAGATGCCGGGTCAGCCCTTCTTCTATATATGAGATCGAGCATTCCCCACACACAAGGTCTGAAAGATATATCCTGCCTCTTCTGTGCTCCTCTTTGTGAACAAAGAGAGGGCAGTCAGCTCCTCTTGGCTTCATCCCACTGTCCATGTGGGCAGCCTGATGGGTTCATATCAGCAAGTCTTGCGCCATTCAGCCAGAAGCTGAGAGGAGGAGAGGGTTTTAGGTCAGCCGGCTAACCACTGCCCTCGTGGAGCTCAGACAGAGAACAGGCAGCATAATTGGAATCAGCTCTTATATTTATGTAAAAACATAAGTTACACTCTAATAAGCAAAGAGGGGATGGTGGGTGTGATTCAAAAGCTACTGACTGATGCTGAGCTGGAGCTGGAGGAAGCCTTACAAGCTGAGCAGAGGCTTTGCCCTTAGTGACACACACCAGGGAGACCCTGAGGGCACAAAAGAAGGCTGGCCAGTGGTCTCATTTCAGCACTACGCTGCCTGTCCTCAGTAATGTCCACACCATTCAGAGAAGTGCTAACATCAACAGAAGTGAGCTGAGCTAAGACAAGAATGAGCCTGCACCTCCCAGCTTAGTCACTTGATCTAAATGACATTGGGAATGTATTCACTGTGAGAGCACACTGCACTTAAGGCCAGAAGCTCAAGAAGCAACTAATGCACCACTCTGCTATTGATCTTATACATTTGAGGGCTTGCAGCAGACAGTTGACATACACCTGTTTGGCTGTCCATAATGTGGGTGCCAAATATCTCCAGGGCTAATTAAGCTGGCAAAGGGTTAGAGTTGCCACCTCTTACCTCTGCATCAACCTTTTTTAAAAATGAATTAATGAATTGGTAGTCCTATAACAAGCAGCAACAACCTCTTGAGAGTTTCCACATCCTAACAAAGAAATTATGAGTTCTGCCCCACCCACCCTGCATGCTACATTTCAAACAGACTTCTCACATGAACACAGACCTGGATACTTGGTGTATTTGCTATTATATGCTGTTAGGTGATGCTGCATGTGTTAGTGAAAAATCAATCTGCAAAAAGGATCAAACAACAGCACTGATTTGGCAGGAGGAAAGACTAGAGCACATTGTTGTTCTTCTTAGCCACGGAAGGAGCAATCAGCAGCAGGTGATCTGAGAATGGCCCAAAGGGGCCAGGCACAGGTGAGTCGCTGGTACACTTCACTTCCCTGTTGTCATGCCACAGCTGTAGTTCTGGAGAGCACTGGAAATCTTTGTCACAGCTGTCATTTCACCTTGTGTAGGGCCTGCAGACAGCACACTCTCATGGTTCCACTATCCCAGCAGAAGCATGCTTCAGGCCAACAACTTTGACACATGCAGTCAGTAGGGGGTCCAAGGTGCAGAACTTGACAAGCTAGTCTTGGTTATGCTGTCTTCGGCAGAGGCTAGAAGAAGCCCCATACATTCAGGTGGACTCATTTTGAATTTCTGAGCATATACATGCAAACGTACTGGGCAAACACAAGAAGGTGATAAGCTGAAACAAGAAATCCTGGTTAGAACACACAACAGTTCAACTAAACTCCATGGCTGATCTTAAACTGACCACAGCAGAGGCTGAAAGTTGAATAAGGATGGATTTTTAAGAAATGAGAATTTTAAAAATTAAAAAAAAAAAAAAAAGACAGAAAGAAAGAAGTGTAAAGAATGAGGATTAAATAAAAGGAGAAGATAAAAATAAATCTTAAAAACACCCGTGTTTTTATTTATTTGGGAATTTTTATTTATACATATTTCATATATTGTATCACTCATATTCTTTTCAGTATACTTAACATCTGTTTAAGCTCATTTCACAGACAGATTAGGACTTGGAAATTAACATATTAAAGGATCTAATAAACCTGTGTTTTGAAGTAGTCTCTTTAGCCAGCCTATGATATAATCACACCACAGTCCAGTGAGGCCAAGCATAACATAAGCCCAAACAAAATCCTCTTCGTCCTATTGGCTTGTTGTGGATCTAAAACACGAGCAACAGGTAGAATAATGCAGGTGAGACCACAAACAGCAACGTTGCTGAATCTCTCCAAAAGAGCTGGTATAATAATGCCTATATTAAATATGGGTTAATACAACCAGCATCTGTCATACGAGAAGCATCATGTTGAACAGATTAAGGTGGTAATTCAGAGTTGTGTTTTGAGATTTGATTTAACACAAAATGAAAAATGTGCTTTATTGATAGATCAAACTAATCTTTAAATATCATGTCTCATGTTCCACAATCAAACGTTACTCTTTCACAACTAACAGTCTGAAACACTTGGGAATGTGTCTGAATTTTCCAGAGCCGTGATCAGTTAAATACACTGACTTTTATAAAGAAACTATGTTATTGTAACTGCTGAAAAGCACATGGCCCATTCATCAGAGTACACTTCAATACTGTGTTTCAGTCTTGATTACTTTCTTACCTCTGTATCGATTTAGCTCATTATTTGACGGAAATATTATAAATAATTGTGTTAACTGCCGCCTTGGCTCTACAAAGTAGCAAACAACTAGAGACAGAAACCTGATGGTGAAACTTTAAGGAAAAAAGAAGCCGTACTTGCTGTAAGCCTCCACACAAACCCACCACTCGGTATAGTCTGCAGTCTACACTATTCCCCTCCAGCTAGTAAAATAAAAAAGGATTCTACTCAAACAGACTGACATATAATACAGCTATATAATGTTTTCACCAACCTCAAGCTTGGTTATCCCCGGCTCATCCCTCCTACACACGAGCAGAGCACTATGAATAAGCTTCCCACAGTTTGCCAGCTCTGTAGATGCTGTTCTATCTGCCCTTTCTGCCACAATATTACAGTCCTACAACTCACCAAATAATGATGCTGCCAATTCATCAATGACTTATATTTCACTGCACATTTTTGTTGAGGACAAAGATTGCAAATGATCCACTAGATAGTGCTGTTTAACCTAGTGAGATTGCCTGTATCCGAATATTTTTTCACATTCACACACTCAATTTTCACTCTCATATGGACCAAAATGCTCGCAGTGTAGAGGCCGGCTGTCATTAAGGAGAGCGCCACAACAATTGCAGCCTGAGATTACAAAACACAGTAGAGTTCAGTAAAGAAAGGATCGGATTCTGACTGGCCGATACAGTCCATTAAAATATGCCCAGATCGGCCCCGATACTGATCCTTAGGATCCCTAATTTGAAATAGATTTCTGCAGAGACACTGTTAGTGTTTTAAAACCTAATGATCAGGATTTAGTGGTAACTGATTATTACTCAACCCGTCTTCCTATGATATTATAGTATTGTTACACGTGCCATACAATATGCACTCCAAGTCCAAGCCCTACAACTACGGTGACCTAATATTACAGGACTTTGACTGACCTGTCATGAAATACACACACGTTATACTGTACTCTCCACAAATACACACTATAAAAATATTGCATAGTAAAACTGGTCATTAGTAGCCTGAATCCTTAGATGGTAGCATCAGAGAGTTCTTTTTATGTACAGTATATCTTTGTCTCTTTGCCAATGTAAAGTAAGTATGTAGGGAAAATGTAAAGGATACCTTTGTAAGTAATTGCAGAAATTTAATATATACTGTAGTATTCAATATCGAACAAAAGTGGAGCCTTTTCACCTGAACTATGAACTTTCTACATCATGACAAAACTTCTGATCCTATTCTAGTGGATTGTGCTACTGATTAAGTTTTTAGAAGACAATGAAACAGCCTTTGTAGCCATTGCAATGTCAAAGTGTCTTCTTTGTCAAATCTCAATTTATTTTGTCCAACCACTCTTGCCACCATGAAAAATGAGTGGACCATGCACAAAAATGGGTGTCCTCTTGTAAACTATTTATCCGGTATGACAGAAAATCCACTCAAATTAAAGCTGACACTCGCTGTTCTTTGACTTCCTAGTCACTGTGTTATTTCCCATCTAGGAGAAATATGTATTAAAAGAAATATGTTGTTGTCCAAATGTCAACATTTTGTTCAGAGGAGGTAAACGAGTAGAGCTGAAGAAGAGGGTGGGCTCCACTCATACTGAGAGAGTCAGAGAGGTTCGAAGAGAAAGAGGGAAGATCAGACTGTAAATGTAAGAATCATTTCTAACCTCATTTTTAAGTTGCCAGGCGACGGTTGTCCATCGTAAACTGATACAATATCAAAGTCTTCCTCCAGTGCCAGCGTGACGAAGGTTAGCTGGATTCGGTTCCTCTCCCCTGTTATTATCAGCCATGTACAGTTGGCGTAGTTGGGATAGCCGTGGGGGAAACCAGGAGACTCTATGGTACCATTCAGTCCTTGGACTACGCCACCACAAGATTCAGCTGGAAGAGAAAGATGGCACAAAATCATATTAGAATATTAGGATCTCAAACTTGCATCCTACATTAAATTATATAATTTACACATGCCTTAATCCTTCCTTGTATCCTTCAGATTTCAAAGATACAGACTTTGTCATTTTTAGCCTGTATCCTTGTAATGTTTGTCAAGTTCTGTCCAGAGCTCAGGACAAGAAAATAAAGAGTGAACGTAAATTCATACCACTGGGATTAAAGTTAATCGTTCATTTTTAAAATTCTTTCCTCCAAAACCTTTAGCAATAATGTAATGGGTTGTGTATTTAAAAATAAAACAGTGAGCACAGCTTAAATAGGCGCTATGTGTGCCTCACTGCCTCCCATGACACTATAGCATATGCCATGTGAAGCTTTCATGCAAATAGCCTGAATATGACTACATATTCAGTTCAATTCAAACTTCATTTCAGACTCACAAGAGGGTCCATAGCAATAAAAAAGAAAAATAAGACGTACAAGATAAAACCACAACAATTCATCATCATTCAATTTAAATAAACAGTTCATATGTAGGCTATCTCACTGGTGTTTGGATGAGCCTGGATGAGTACCGTATATACATACTGCATATATTTAGATTTTATGGCTCTAATCCTTTAATCCTGACAATGTTCGTGCTGGGATCTACTGATCTCAGACCAGAAATAAACTCCCATGACAGATACACTCATACACACTCAACCATGACCAGAATCCTGTATGGTGTTGTTTTAACAGCATGTACCATGTGATCACATTGCCCACTCATGAAAATCCCATGACAGACACTCTACTATCAAACATTAAAACACACAGACATAAGACCTTGTACAACATTGCTGTCCCGACGAACAGAGAACATAGAGCTTATATCTTTAACATTTACTACACGCACAAATACATGCATACACACACAACCAAAAACACTAACCTGATACTAAGCCAGTTCATATGCAGCTATTTAATTAGCCAAACACATTGTAGAATAATCATGTTTTTCATAAACATGTCTGTCAGAATGTGCATTTTCAACATTTCTGTAAATGCTGCACATCACGACCTACGGATCTACGGATTAAAGTCTTCAGTGTATCACAAAGAATGTTTGCATTAAGTATTCCTTCAAAAGTATGGTTACTTTAACTATGGTTAAAGTATTATTATTATTATTATTATTATGTAACTAAAGCCACTTGTTTAAACTTAAAGTTAGAAAATGGTCATATAATATAAATGTCTCTGCTGACAGTAGTATGAGGTGTGTTATGATCCAGCGTAGAGGGTGAGTGCTTGTACGCTCTTCCACCACCTTTACTTTTATCTGTGCTATCTAAGCAGTGCTTCCGGCACTCGACATTCCCACTGAGTGTCAGTTGCTGCTGAATACTTACTATACTACTATACATGTATGAACGTATTTCACAGGAGACATAGTTGCACAGATGCATACACAGAAGAACAGACTCTATATAGCTGGCTTAAGTTTTGAAAAATTCATGAACAGCTTTTAAGTGTAAAGTTCAGTGAGAGAAAAATGCAGTATATTAATAATAAAGCAGAAAGCTGCCAAAAGCTAAGCTTATGTGTAACAAAGCAGGTGAAAGCTATACATGTAATACCAGAGGACAAAAACAAACCAGTTAACCATAGTCAGCCAGAACTGCACAAAACCGAAACTTATAACAGCTCAAATAAGCTGAGTGAGGAAGGCCAACGCTAAACAAAGCGGACCACATTTTAAGGAAGTTTGTAAGAGCTAACCAAAGTAGCTTTAACTGACAAAAATTGAATTATGCAAAATGATAAACAAACAGATTTTATGGAAAAAACAGCATGCAGCTTTTAGTTTCCAGTTTGTTTAGCTACAGCTGCACCAAAGGCATATAGAGTACCACATGTAAAAGCCAAAACACCAAGCAAAAGAATAAAAAACAATCCTCCACTATGGCACACTGTTTCTCAAACCTCCACTCCACTCCTCTCCTCCCCTCCCCTTTCCTCATTTACAAACTCTCCCTGCACTTCTCCAGCTCTCTCCTCCATCTTTCATCTTCTGCTACTCTCTCCTCCAGAAACACTTTATACACTTTACTCCTAAAGCTACTCAAATATAGAGGGCACGTAGTACAGTGTGTGTGCATGTGTGCATGTGTGTGTCTGAATGTGTGTGTGTGCGTGTGTGGCCAACATGAAAGCCAGCAGTAATTGATAGCAATGGCTATTGATTTATTAACCTTATATCACTGAGAACACACTCTTCTCTTTCACACACACACACACACACACACACACAGAGAAATGTGTTGTACACTCCAGAGACAACTATCTACTAGGTCACAATCTAGTCAACCAAATGCTAACAAAATATGCTTGTGTCTGTTTCTGGGTGTTTTTGTCTTTTCCCATCAAAATTAGATCAGAACTTCCGCATTGTGCACATACCAGATGTTCTTGTTTGTCTGAAGATACACAAAACACACAAACACGCGTAGATACCTATACACAGGCCCAAATGGACAAGCTGGCAGCAACGGAGATGCACACATGTACATGTTCTCACACACACACACACACACACAGACACAGACACACACTTCAAACCATCTGGACTGTCCAGATTAATTTCAGATTGTTCTCCACTGTCTTTCCGACCCAATTCACCTCTCCCTCTCAGCCGTTTTTGTGTCTGTCTCTCATTCTGTCTCCAGTTGTCTTTCTTTCTGTCCGTGGTCTCTTCCGCTGCCAGATCCCACCCTGCCCCCTTTGAGCAGATGGGATAAGAAGAATTCAGCAAATACTTGCATCAAGCTGGATGCCATATTGTAGCACCATACTTGGGGTGTTTCAGTAAAAAGTCCTTTGCCTTGCCTCTTTGTTGATGTAGCATTGAGTTCTTCCCCCACTGGTTTTTCGTGCTTAGATTTTGTTCGTTTAGTGTCGCTTTTTAGAGAGACTGTCCAGTCACTGACAACCATATGGTCAGTCCTTCCAACAGCTGTCCAGACAACAAACACTTACTCATTGTAAGAGATGACAGAAGAGAAAAAGACTAAGAGTGTAGAGCTACATTAGCCTCTCTATGAGGCTCGTCTTCGGCACAGTGGTGCTGTGAGCTAAATGCTAATGTTGTTGTGCTAACATGCTCACAATGACAATGCTAAAATACTGATGTTTAGCAGGTATAATGTTTGCCATTTAAAATTGTCACAATAACTTTTTGTTCTGGTAACAGAAATGTCTTCTGGAAACTATTTTGCAGAAGCAAACATCCAACACCTGTTGATGGAGGCCACCAGTCAGCTGATGAGTGGCGACCTCCGTCATAACAAAATGCCGAGCCTTGAAACACAAAGCACTGTTTTCACCTGCCTGGCTCAATACAGGTACTGCCTTTTGTTTTAATTATCAGAACCTGACAACTAATTAGATGAGAAAGGGTTATGCAGACACATTTAACTTTGTGTAATTTCTGTGTGCTGGTCTACTTTTATTGTCATGGTAACAGAATAGAAATATTGTAGACACAAAAACACAGCAGGAGTAATTATTCATTTTTATCCAGGTTTTCCTTCCTCCTCCCCCAGTATGTCCATCTTCTAACTTCTCATGTCTTTGAAGATCTAACAAATATATTTACTTATATTAACTATTTTATGTTTTTTGTTTCTTCACTTGATAGGGTGAAATGTGCTGACTGACCCATCAACATGTAGCTGTTTGTATGAAAGAGAGAAAAAAAAATGTGTATGTTAAATAGCAGTTCCAGACACATGCAGATAAAAACACGCTGTCATATGCACTTGGTGCCGTACACAGATGCTAACACACACACTGTGACAGTCTTCATTAAAGCACAGGGCTAAATCCTACAGGTATGTTGTGTTTGATTTATATCCCAAAGGTATTCAGGTCCACTTTAAAACATTGTACATGCAAGTCTGCACACTGATACTGTTGTGAGACATGTTCCAGGTTAAAATACAGATGGCTACTTGAGGATTTTTCCATATCTAACAGGCATTCCCAAGAGCTGCATGCCACACGTTAGCAACTCGATTCTCTGCCTTCTCCACTCATACAGTAGAGAGATGTTAGATATTTCTAATGCAGAAAAAGTATTATTTTTCAATCATTTTTGCCCAACAACCCAAACAAAGTCTGAATTGCTCAGTAATGGATTGGGTCAGTGCACAGATCTACATAACAATCAGACAGATTGTTAAATGTTATGTGCTGAGAAGCAGCAGAGAGGTGGAGCGCTCTGGTAGAACCTGACCACAAGGTCCCTTGCTCATAAATCAAATGCTGGCCTCCTCTTTCCACGGCGTGCTGGGCCACAAATCAAATGCATCTTTCTAAGTTACGCTGTGTAGAACTATTGACTGCAGTGATTCAATACCGGCAATGAAAAAGAGGAGAGGAGAGGAGAGGAGAGGAGAGAAATCTGTTTTCTATTTTTCCGGTATCCTTGTTTTCTTTCCCTCTTTGCCTCTTCCCCACCTCTTCTCGTGTTCCTCCCCCTCCCTCTTTTTCATTATCTCAGTGTCAGAATCATTGTGTCTCTCCCATATTATGTTTGTCTCTCTGCAACCCTCCATGTCTCTCAATCTTCCGCCTCTATCTCTTTCTCTCTCCAACCTCCTGTCCATCCTTGCTCTCTGTATAACACCAGTATTATCTCCATCCCTGTACCTCTCCCCATGCATCTTTTCCTCCCTCATTCTCTTCTCTATCTCCTTCCCTAGCTCTCTGTCATCACCTCCCTTCCCTACCTCTGCCTCTGTCCTGCTCTCTCATCCCTTCATCCCTCTCGCTCCATCCCTCTTTCGCCACAATTATCTCTGTATTAGTATCATCGCATCTCTCCCTAAGTGTCATTACACCGCTTCCTCACTTTATGGCTATTATTATCGCTATGTCATATTCTCTCTCTCCCGGTGTCATTATATCTCTCTCTCTCTGTTTCCTCTCTTATCCTGCTAGAGTGTTAGGTTGTTTTTATTCCACCCACTCACCTCCTATATTTATCACACAAAGAACAAATACCACAACCTCTCTCTGTCTGTCTTTCTCTCTATCGCCATTTCTAGCACTCTTTGTCAGCCCACTGTCAAACAGTTTAAGTAAATGGGGCTGCAGTTAGAATGAAGCGTTTTGGTCATTTAGCTGGTGCTCAATGGGGATAAAAGCAGGTCTCTGGAAAATAATATGAAAGTCCATCTATGCAGTTAACTATGCTGAAAACTTCTTTGAAAAAGACTTGTGATCTCCTGTGAAAGCAGCACTCTTAATACTTATTCACCATTTTGAACTTTTTACATCCATCATGACATTCACTCTGAATTGTTACTGAAAGAGTGGAAATAGCACTTCAATGCAACTCGTTTTAAGAATTTCTATTGCGAGTTATTGTGTTGAGAAAAGAAAATGATTTTGAAGGAAAATCCTCCTTAAATTAGAAATTGCCTGCAATTTCACTTCTGTGTGTTTACTGTTTTTGGGCTGAGGTTAGACTGTTTGCTTGTGCTGGCCAGTAAACATACTGTGAAAACCATTAAAGTGCAAACTAATAAACACTGAACAAACAGTGCTGAAAATTCTACCACGCCTCTCGTCACACTTCAATAAGTTGATCAAAGAGCCTATTTGTCAAATAGAAGATTAATATATTTGTCAGATGTAAATTAGATGCACATTAAAAAGAGTAAAACCCGTAAATTAAATACACAGTGAAGGTGATGAGCTAAACGGCAGGTGAGGTAAGGGACAGGACATGCCCAGTCCCCGGTCACCATGACAACCATGGATAGAAGCAGAGACATGTATCATACCCATGTGACAAACACACACACACACACACACACATGGACAAACACGGAGAGACACACAGGGAGAATCAAGGCTACGTCCAAAGTAAATCCCAAACATTGTCAGCAAGGAATAGGGGTTGCTGTCTGAAGATAGCAGAGATGGGTGGGATGGATGGTGTGTTTCTGTGTGTGTGTGTGTGTGTGTGTGTGTGTGAGGAACAGAGAGAGCGAGAAAGACAAGATAAAAGATAGAAGGAGACTTAAAAAAGGACAAAGTGAAGGCGGCAGGGAGGTGCACAGGAGAGAATTGCATGTGATTGCATGTGTACTTGTATTTGCATGTGCATGTGTCTGTGTGTGTATCGTAAAGCATTATCTTCATTTTTCATCATTCTCCCTTTGAAAAACAAACCGATTTACTTTCTGAGGGAAGCCACCACTCTGCATCAGCAATCAATCATGCTTCAGTCTACAACTCAATAGCTTTATGTTCTGAATAGAATGAATGGCGATGATTCGAGGGACTCAAATTAAAATGAAGCGCAGAAACCAAATACTAAACAAACTTATGAAAAACAATAATTTGAGAGTACATCTTTGGCCTTACTTCTACCCTTGCTTCTCCCAGGGATAACTGCGAAGCTAGACATAATACATCTTTCAAAATGTTTTACAAATCATGATTGATGTATTTTTCAGTGCAGATATTACCGTCTCTGCAGACGTGTTTGCTCATAGGCACCGGCTGAAATTCTGTCATTCCATTATTTGTATTTGCTTCAAAATTCTCAGCAGAGCAGCCCGTGCTTGTTTGTTTGGGGGTTTGGGAGCTGATGTCAGTCAGGTGGTGCCAAAGCAGTGGGGGCAGTTTCATGAAGTGATGGCAAATGCAGTGCATGACACTGCCATAACGACAGCTCATTACCAAGTGTGTCGCCACAGTCAAAAAGTCATGCAGATTGGACATTTTGGGGTCAAATGTTTAAAATGACATGACTGGCTGCCATTTTTAAGACAAGATGAGTGAGACATGTGGTGCTTGGTTTTCTACACTGAGACCAGAAGTCAAAACAGAGTTTGACAGCTCCTAGGTGTAAACATGTAGTAGAACAATGATGAACATGATTGATTGAGTGTCCAGTCCTTAGTATGCCTATTTTAGTTAAAAGACAATACAACACACAACACAGGTATATTTAAAGTACAACCCATCTTGGAAATACTTGAGTTTGCCTAAATCTGAGAGGGCGTATTGTGACAAAGTTCACAATCAATAATAGCTGTTGTGAATTAAGACGTTCTGGAGGGACGGAAACAGTGATACTATACACTGCAGAATGACTTGACATACTAAGAATTACAACTTCCTGTTAAGATCTCATCTTGGCTTTAAACCCTTTAATCTTTAACTTGGAAGATCTTTAGTGCCTCTTGTTATAATGTTTATTATATATGTCCCATGCGACCTAGAAGCCTTACCACAGACCTGTCAGTTTATGTATAAAACAGTCCATGTCTACGATTACTTGAAATGCTTGAACCTCATTTTTATCATAACTATCACAGCATGTGGTCACCACTGACGATGCACTGTTTTGAGGTCCCCATTTCATTGGATCTTTAAACCTGCAATATATAATATATGATATTTTGGCCACTTGGGGGCATATGACATATGACGAACCTGTTAGCAAACAGTTGCCTATTTACACAGCACATATGGAGCAACATTAGCATTCATTTGGAGTCTGGTTTCTGTCCACCTGAAGAATGTAAGTCCAATATTCGCTCTCTGTTAGCTCTGTTTTTGGTCCCCACCAACTCCTGAGGGAAATATATGACTCTATAGCTGTTAAATGCTCCTCTACTGTAGTTCACCAGCTAGCTGCTGCCTTTGTCTGTTTGCTGTTTGGTGCTGAGCAGGTAGCGTACAGTGGGGTTTAAAAGCTTTTTGCTGTTTTTGCTGGCCTCAAAACCAAAACAATGAGCTGAAAGATGCTATAAAGCTTCTTTAAGCATTACTAGCCTAAGATGTCACTAATATATAAACACGGCCATGACTTTTCACCAAAGCAAGGTTCTGTGTATTCCCTTTAGAGTTGGAGTTTACTGCAGTTTAAACTGTCAAACTCTCCAGGCCTGAGTTTTCCTCGACACCGTGTAGCAGTGCTCCTGAGTCAATGAAGGGGAAACACAGATATACACAGAGCCATCTAACTAGAAAAGATGTGACAATGAAAATCACTGATGCCCCACTAGCTTGCAGTGTTATTGCTGAAAAAAAAGAGGCAGTGTGCTCAATATTTAACTTACTCTTGGGATCAGCTAAAAAGGGGAAGAAAAGTGTGAATTCCTTTGCATTCTTGAAAAGTCGACCTGTAAATGTGTTACGGAGAGCAAAGAGTCAGCACACACACACACACACACACACACACGCACGCACACACACACACACACACACACACACACACATACATATTCCAGAAGAAACACACATGAGGATCTTCTGCGGTCAAGCCTAGGTGACAAAACACAAAACCACGCTCCCGCAGCACCTGAGAGTCACACTCTTTTCTTTGAATAATTTTCTTCCATTTACTATTTTCTGACTTTATCTCCCTCTCACCATCTCTTTCTCTAATTATCTTCCCTGCCTCAAAGATATTTCCTCCCTGACAGTGGAAATCAATTGCTTGTTTCATCTGACAATAATAATGTTTTTTACTGCAAACGAAAAACAAATGAAAGCAGTCCTGTAGCCCAACTCATATGACAGTTCGCAGCGGTAACTTTGTTTGTCTTTTTTCTAAATAAAAACATCACCAAAGTGCTGCTCTTTTTTCCTCTATAATCCATCAGAGTTAACAGCTTTATTCTTTAAAGACAGCTTAATCGGTTTTGTCAAAATTTTCGTCTTTGTTTGTTTTGTGATTTTATTGTGAGCATTCTGTTCTGCTTTGCTTACTGTTAATGATCTGGCACCAAGAAATATAAGAAATAAAAGTCTCCAGATACATGTCACATTACAAACTTCAGTGTCACATCCTTGTTTTCTTATTTAGAATATCTTAGGAGTTAGTATAAAGAGCGGGTAATTTCCCACTAGGTCTGCAGTCTTTTTTAATGTTAAAAATATGTGTATACTAAAATATAAAAATGTGCAAAATGAGTTAAACATAACCTATATTTACACAAGTAAATGGGCAATTACAAATGACACAGATGTTTTCTCTTAACATGTTAAGCAATGCCGCATGAGTTTCTGTTTGTGCCAGCGTGTGTTCTTGAATATTTATGTGCAGGTGTGTGTGTTGTCAGAACACACAGCTGCAGAAGAAGAAATGGAAAACCAAATTATACCTTCACAAGGAATCAAAGACTCACTTGTTGAGGTGAGTCTCTTATAATTTTATGATCACTTCTATTAGAATCTCTCCCTGCTGTCACTTATCTCCACGACCACCACTTTTCCCTTTTGCTCTCACGGCATTTATTTTCTTATAACCATTATATCAGTATGCATTTTTCAGTGTATGATTTAGACTTTATTAATTTAGGTATGTATCATTATTACTTCTGAATTTGTTTATGACAGTGATAAGTTTTGCACGTCACGGTGAGATTATACGGTAACACAAGCTCTGTCTGCCTGTCAACCTCCTCTAGCTGGAAGATATTTTAATTTCATTTCATTTCATTTAAACCATAAAATTGATGTGAAATTTCCACAGTAAATTAGTCTTTCATTTTTCTGTTCTTCCGTCCAACCTTTTTTCTTCTTTCTTTCACTCATAATTTCTTTTGTTAACTGGGAGTATTCAATTTGTTTTAATGTTAGCATTCACACATTTCTTCAACAGTAATTATGAAAAAGTGAATTTAATCAGGCTTTCAGCCACAGTTATGTTTTTTGACTTTCATTTGAGCTTTTCTTTAACCTCTCTTTTCACCAAACAGTTATCGAGGAATGACTCAGAATTCCTCGAATTTTGATGCAAAAACATTGGTTGGATGTAGGTGGTCTGCAGTCACAGATTCTGAGTTTCTATTTCAGAGTCAGAGAGAAATGAACACATAATTGCCACTGAGTCATGGTCCACTTGACAAGGGGCTTGACAAATTTGAAACACTGTATCAACCTTTCCCCTGGAGAACATAGACATGCAAATAAAAAAAAAACAAATAAAATTTCATCCAGGTTATTTGCTTATTTACCTGACAGACTGGGTTACCTCATATAAGCTGGGTGTTTGCCGTATTGGTACAAATGTGAAATGTTTAATTGCTTTTCATTATTTCAAGATCGCTGCATCGTATATTACGAACACACTGTAATAACATTGTAACTGCATCACAAGATGTCAATGTATGAAGATGCGTTATGAATCTGGCAGGTGCACAGATGAGGCTGTTACAGATGATATGATATGATATGATATGGGGCCTTTACATTAAAAAGGAAAAACCTCCAGAATTCATACAAAATAAGGTTGTTCTTACAACATGAACAATTAAATTTGGGCCGTTGCTGATAGAAGCCTTCAGGACCAGAACATTTTTCTTTAAATTGATGAGTTAAACACTGAATGTTTTATGAAAGAAATAATTTGGTAGAAATTATGCCCTTAAGCCCAGGCTGTTACCATCCTAAACCACAGCATGTAGTTCTTAAACTGATGGCCAGAAACGGGTTGAAGTAATTCAGTTGTAAATAATTCAGCTTCCTTTCTCCGGTGAAATTAATTGGGTTCTGTCAATTCTAGTATTTACCTAATTAGTTACACCTGCAACGGCTCAGTATTTTACAGTTCTAACCAGACTTTTACTGGCGGTAAGGAGGAGTTAGGAGGAAAGGGAAGTATATCCCTGTAAATCCACTTTGCCAGGGCTTCTCTGTATAGGTCTTCCTTCCTGTTTTTTTTCTGTGTGCCTGTCTCTTGAGTTTATTGGTCCCTGTGGATTTTTGTGTCTCCTGTGTATATGAGAGAGGGAGAGACAAGAGGTGAGGGAGATGGAGAGAGACAGACAGAGATGCTCTGCTGGGCGATTTGTGCAATAACTGTATGCGTGTCACAGCACACAGTTAAAATGCATGCAAGCACCACACACACGCACACACACACACACACACACACACACACACACACACACACACAGAGGGCAACATAACAGCTGCTGTCCAATGGTTGTGATTCCAACAAGGTGCATTAGCTGGCCCACTGGCCACCACAGTGATGGACAGACACACAGCATGGGTCTTTGGAGAAGCAACACTGGAAAATGTGTGTTTGAGCGTGTTTGTGTGTATATATATGTATATGTATAAGGCTTACGCATACAGGCTCAAAAGGCGGAAAAAAGATCAAAAGAAAGATATTTCTAGAAATTACGGAACTTGCACAAGGACACACAAAAAGAGAAATACAAAGAAGGAGAGAGTTAGAAATGAATACACACAATGAGCAGGGAGAGAGGTAAAGAGTGCAAGAGATAGAGAGAGAGAGAGATGCAGCTCTTTGCATCCATATACGTGCCCTTGGGGCCCTAATACTCTATATGCTGCAGTATGCTTTGTTATTCATCTGTAGGGACATTGATGTTTCACATGAGCTAGCAGGTTGTGTGTGTGTGTGTGTGTGTGTGTGTGTGAGAGAGAGAGAGAGAGAGAGAGAGAGAGACATACACATAGACAGAGAGAAGAAATGAAACAGAGAGTATATAAGTTAAAATAGAAATGTCAAGGATGCAAGAAAAAGGGAAGCAGGATTAAAATTGCAAGTGGAAAAACAATTGACAGAGAGGAATGAAGGCACCAAACATCTTGTCATTGTAACACACAAGAGAGAAACAGAGGCAGAAGGGGGACAGGAAAGAGTTAAGATTGGGAAAATACTGTAGATGTAGCAAAATGTTCAAACAGCAAAAATGTTTGCTCAAACAGTAAAAGAAAGTTGAAAGGTTTTGTCTATTATGACCACCCTTTAAAAAAGTGACAGCTCTCGCAATATAACCCATGCTGCATTACAAAATTAAAGCAAATTATATCAATGTTACGGGACCCGTGGGACTTCTTTCTTTGCTCCAAATAATTAAGAATTGGGTCATCTATACAGTATGTTGAGAGGATTTGGGGGCCAATATCCTACCATTATCATGAACAACAGTAAGTAGGTATCAGAGCCTGTGAAGTCAAGTAAGAAGAGAAAATGAGAAATGTGCATAATAATCCTAAAAAGAAGAATTATGTTCATTAAGTTACATTTCATACTGTATGGATCACTCAGTTAAGTGTCTATAAGTTTTGTGGTTCTCTGAGATATTCAAAACAATAACTTTTATGAAAGCTAAAATACATTTATAGAGAATTACGATGCTTTTAACGGCCCTGAAAGCCTATTTTCTCAATCAGCTTCTTGCAATGGGCTCCAACATCAACACGACTTTTTATGCCAAAGTTCGAGCAGTCTTGGTGATTTCACATTAAAACTTTTTTTTCTTCTGTATTTTTATTCTTTGGCTGTGCTCTTCTCACTGGTTTGTAATGGGCAGAGCTCAGTTTGGAAAACGTGATGTCACACATTTCTGTGCACCAGTCAGGACTGAGCAACATTTGAATCACAATATGATGACCGCTGTCGGGTCGTTTGCTTATTTAACCAGGCCACTGTCAATCCAATCTTATGAATCCACACCCGCTAATGAAGCAGATTAGCTTGAGTTTTTGACTCTTGATAAATAATACCTAATGGTGTTTTTTCCCTAACTTTGATTATTGCACATTTGGTATGAATATTTAATTTTATAGAGCAATACTTGAGATTTGAAACTGCATTTTCATGGGCTTTAAATAATGTACATGCTTGCAGTAATGAATATACAGTATGCTACTTTAAAGTTTCAAATTCCTTATCATAGCCAAATGTGGGCTAGTATATTGGTGTCGCATATAAGATATTCGCAGACATAATGTCACGCCGGAGCAGAACGGCAATCTTGCACTGGTGCAGTGGTAAATTTGCTTGCTGCAAGTGGATAATTTCCTGCCTGCATGAGTTCAATGATGTTGTAGCATGCAATGACATTACTAGACCAACATTAGAGGTGAGAGGAGAGGGCACACCAGAGGAGGATGTCAACACAAATTAGGTGGGTCAGTGTTGTCTGGTATCAAAAATTTAAACTGGGCCTCTGCCTGCAGCTTATTTCAGAAAATGGATTGTTTTTGTGTATTTGAGTGAGTTGTCAACAGCATACGCAGACTACAAGCACATCAAACATGTGATTACTGCAACAATTCACAAAGAGGGATGATTCTTACCAGTAGCCTATTTGTTATCTACAACTGCTTGTATTATGTATGAGGGCCCTTCCTTTTCAGTTGATGAAATTCTGTAGCTATCTGAAGGCAGCAAAACAGGTATGTGCAGCCTATCATTTGAAGGATATTGCATATTTTCAAAGCAGCTCACGCTCCTCATCCTTGAAAATCTTGCTAAACTAGCAGCCAAACTGATACACACTTCACACTTGTTGCATATTTAGAATAGTGTGTATTTGGGCTTTGAGACTCTGCACCTCCTGATAAAGCACATCAGTTTCCTCCTGGGAGAGTTCTGGGCTCTTTTCTCCATTACAAAATGTCAGTGTGCAGTGGGAGCACACTGCTGTTAAATGAGATGAGAGGAGCTGATCTGATTGTCCATGATTGATAACGATAATTTATTCCTCCTAATCCGGCCTCCTTTACAGTAGCGCTGCAGGTGCACCGCCGGAGCGCTACAGCCTCTGGTCATGAAATTACCAAAAATCTGTCAGTCACGGCCAAGTGCTCTAGTGCAGTGAATTTGACTCACAGAAATAGGGCCCTCTGAGGAAGCAGAAGAGGAGCTTGAAAGGAGGAGGAGAGGGAGTGAGAAATGGAATGAAAGTGGAACATGGAGACAGAAGAGGGAGAAACCGTTGTCTCGTTTCAAAGGGAGAGGGGCAAAAGGGAAAAAAAGAGAGAACACAAAGAGTGAAACCCCCTTTCCCATCTCACAGGAAGAAATGAAAACTTGTGTCGTTACCAGGGAGGGTGCTTTTATTCTGGTGTTTCTATAGCAACAGTTTCTATGTGCCCATTTTACCGACCTGCAGAGTTATTATTATGCAACGTGTGAAAAAAAATAAAAACTACACAAATGCCAGAAACAATATGATTATTAGTAATCAGGCAGAGACAGACATTGTTTAACTCATCATACTGCATACATACAGTACAGGCTGATACACACACACACACTCCTACAGACACAGGCTAACACACACACACTGGTGAACAGGACAAGTTTGAGATGACATGATATGTTCCCTCCAGGGGCTTCCTCAGGAAGCAGGAAGGTGAAAAACCTGAAATCTGAGTCGTCCCCCCGCCCCAAAAAAATACTTTAATTTCTGTCACTTTGTCTTTCCATCCCTACTCTTTCTGTCTCCATGTGTGCTAATCTGTACCTGTGCCTTTGTGTGTATCTGTTCGTGTATGTGTGTAGCTATATATCCTGTATGATCATGGCACGTTGTCATTTTCAGGAAGATAGATTGAGACAGAGAGGCATTACAGAGAACCTAGGACATCCATCTTCTGCAGTCTGTGTGTGTGTGTGTGTGTGTGTGTGTGCAAAAGCCCACAGCTCTTTAACAAACTACGTCATATTCATGCATGATTTAGCGAGGGATTTTAAACATACACACACGTGCGCGGGATCATTAAACTCAGCGGATGCTGCCTTTTGCCTTCAGCACTTCCCATGACAACAGAATCCCATCAACACTCTCACCTAACCTTTTGTTGCTACAGTAATCACCGATTAACAATCTGTTAGAAAGACAAGAAAAAGGCGAGCAGGGAGACAGAGAGAGAGTGATGGGCTGAGGCAGTGATAAAGGGAGGACTGGAAAATAAATAAGCAAATAAATAAATAAATACAGTAAATGAGAGGAGGGAGGGAGGGAGGGAGGGAGGGAGAGAAGACACACACACATACACTCACTCACAGGTCAAATGCATCGCGCATACTCAGCATAAATCGTTCTACATGACAGGCTATTGTAATTAGCCTATTATAGGGACAGTAATCATATTACCATGAATGGGTTCCTATTGAGATTAAACAGAATACATTTAAGAGCTGCTACAAGGTTCAAGAGACTGAGGCTCACACACTATGGCTCTGACATTATGTTTGAATCTATAAAGTCCATAAAATCCAGTATCAAGAAGCGCCAAATTGTCTTAAACTGTAAATTCGCCACAGCCACATCCAGGCTCAAACAATGACAACATCAAAAAAAAAAGAATCAAGTAAACTCAAGGCAGCCTGCTTCAGCCTTCCTGTGATTTTGGTCTCAGAGGGATCTGACACCTGAGGAGCATGACATCCTGTCACCATCGCCACCCTCAGCATTATGCATGAATCTCTCTCTCTTTCCCGCTATCATTTAAATACACACACACATACACAAACACAAACACAAACACACAGAAACTCTCTGCTGGTATGGGTGGATGTTATATTCCTGAGTTGAGTTTTTCAGGGAGAATGACAGCAACTTTATC
>VMKM01002057.1:0-92206 GCA_008360985.2 Macquaria ambigua
AGAATGGCAGACCCTTCAAGACTTATACGATACAAGTGCACACTGGTGGGAAATGGTGAAAGGAAGGACCCAGACTTTCTTTAGACAGGCAGGTAAGAGGAAAAAAGATAGGGAAAACAGACGCATGTTGGGACTGCAAAAACGACTCCAACGGTATTTTAAACTAAACCAACAAGGGATGGATTTTAATGAAGAGATTGAACAAATTAAAATAGAGATGTCGGTTTTAGCAGAAATTAAAAGCAAGGGTGTCATTTTAAGAAGCAAGGAAAAGGAAATGGAGGATGGCGAGAAGTGCACAAGATATTTCTTTAAGAAAATTGTAAATAAAGGGGGGACCATTTTAAGCTTAAAAACTGAAAATGGGTGCACAGCTGACACAACAAAAGAAATTAAAGAAACTGTGGAAAGATTTTATATGGAACTATACAATGAAAAACCTGTGAAAAAAGACACCATGATTGAAGTTTTAAAAGTCATTGAACACAAAGTAGGGGACAGTGTGCTTTTAACCCAGGATTTTACCATTCTTGAGTTAAATACATGTATCAAGAGTTTTAAGTCAGGGAAATCACCAGGAGAGGATGGACTTCCCTTGGAATTTTATCTGACTTTTTGGGACATTTTAGCACCTGACTTGCTTGCTGTTTTTATGGATTTTGAACAACTTGACCGACTTCCTGACAGTTTTAGAGTAGGGATAGTGACTCTCCTGTATAAGGACAAAGACAAGACTGACTTAAAAAATTGGAGACCTATCACGCTTTTAAATTGCGATTGTAAACTTTTTAGCAAACTTTTAGCATCACGTATGTCCTTGTTTTTAGTAGGGCTGATTCACCCGGATCAAGCCTGTGCTGTCCCGGGGAGGAAGATCACTGACAGCCTCGTACTGATCCGAGACACCATCTGTTACGCGAGAGACAGAAACATCCGGCTAGTAGTACTAAATTTAGATTTTGAGAAAGCCTTTGATCGGGTCTCGCACCAGTACCTTTTCCAGGTACTGCAAAAAATGGGGTTCCCAAGGAGGTTCATAGCCTGGGTGGGATTGCTGTACCGGGGCATTACCAGCAAGTTCATTGTTAACGGGCATCTGACAAAAGCAGTCGATATAAGCTGCGGCGTCCGTCAGGGTTGTCCGTTATCTGCCCTCCTCTATGTTAGCTGTATAGAACCACTGGCACAGATCTTGAGAAGGGACCAACGAATCAATGGAGTAGGAGCCCCAGGGAGCGGGGGGCTAGTGACGAAATGTATTTTATATATGATAAGAACAGATACTACACTTGATCTTAGCCAAAAGGCCGAGAAGCGATACCATCAATGGGTCGGCGGTAAGGACGTGATTCTCCGCACCGGGACTCTCACTGACGGTTTAAATTTCTGTTTCAGTAACAACTCCACTCAGTGAGACAGAAACAACATACACTACACACAGTAGACGAGTAAAAGGACAGAAAATGTGTCGTTTTAACAAAGTAAGGTTGTTGTATATGCAGCTAAACAAGCGCTTCCTGGTCACGTGGCACAATCTAGTCCAATAGAAATTTAAAACGTGAGAACTATGTTATTTACTGCCAGATAGAGAGCTGCAACTTATATTTTAAACAAAACTAACGTCATGTGAATTATAAATGCCAAAAGAAACGTTAAATCATATGATAAGTCCTCTCTGAGGGAAGAAAATATGTTTGGTCTGTTAAATCTCTGACGGAGAACAAACTGAGCTCCAGCGCACTCTGGTGGAGATTAGAGCGAACTGCACCCTGCAGCCGACTGCACATATTCCTCATGCAGGTTAAACTGCAGACTTCGTGCTAAGTTACAGTTTATGCAGATACAACGATTTCAAAATATATCCTTGATTTGAAAACAGGTATTTACTAAAGGGCACAGAACATCTACCAAATTGTAAATAAAGCTCACAATCAGTTAAAACTATCCAGTTTACAGCGCTTCTAGACCCAACATATACCTGCATACATCCCCACACCACCACTCATCCGCACATGCACTAATTTAAAGTTGATGCAATAAACTGACATTCTTGGTCAACAATGTTAACAAAACCGCTAAGTAGCTATCAATGTACTGGCCCGTTAATTCAATATTCAATAAACTCCTGCAGTCTACTGTGACACACGTGGACCTGTTGAGTCCATCACAACCTGAGTTGTTTAGAAACGTTAGCGTTATCTCACTGATAATGACACGGACATGAAGGTAAGGTAACCAACTCTTAGGGCGGCGGGACTAACCTAAAACTAGCATGTCACCTTCCACTGCCACCCTGACGAAAATCTCAAGTATTGATACGAGTCAAATTTTACTCTACAAAAAGTGAATAATTAAGCATGAAACAAACGAAAATTAAATATGGCCTGCTAGCTAGCAGTGGGCGTTTACTTGGCTAACCTAATCAACACACAGGTGCTGCGGTGAAACAGCCCAAAATAGCCGACATAAATTTGGCTTCTCAGTAACTGTTATCTGAATAGTTGACGCGATATTTTATCCACAAGAAATGTTAAGTTAGTTAGTGAAAATTAACTTACTAAACGTTGTCTTCGACTCTGCTAATTGGCGAAGTTTTTCTGTGACAAACAGCAGCGGTACATAACGATGTAAGCTAGCTACTGAACGCGCTAACTAACGTTACCGAACGGGCGCAGAATAACGTCAGCTTTAACCCAGTCATTTAGCTAGCTACTTGGACATTAAAAACTCAAATTATATCAACGAACAAAACATAAAAGACAGTTTTACCTGTGAAAACAAATATGTAGCCAACATATTTGCCTTCTATGGCCAAAACCAATTTACGCCGCAACAATTCTTAACTTTTTATGAAAATCCAAGCTAATTTAATTATCTTAAAAATGTGCAACAGCACAATATCTAGCTTAGCTAACGTTAGCATTTTTTAAAGAATTTTAATTTTTTTTTTAAGACGAATCTTTATTTTCAGTTTCTGATATTTCATATTCAAGTTCAACATTTGGCATACAAATGTAAGTTTTCTTGTTTTAGCCTACAATATACTAAGCAGAATAACAATTCAAACAACTGAATCCTAACATGAAATATCACACTCATAGAAAAGGTTATGAAAAGTAATACATAAAAAAATATTCCTTTATCCAAATTTCTTAATCGTCGAGTATTAAAACATAATTTATATAAATAAAGAAAATAAAAAATACATTTATTTCAGATTGCATTTAGTAAAGCATCATGTTTTTGAGCTTGGGGATTGTTCATCCTCTCCAGGGCTTTGTTAAATGGTGAAAAGTAATTTATAAATATATTCAGCAAATTTTAAATCAAACAAAGTCACCAAGCATAATATCTCCTTCAAAGAAAAGGCTTATTTTCTGTTGTTTTCCCACCCACTACGGCCATAGATCATATGAAGCAGCTCATACATGCCTTCTAAATTGAAACGTCAGTATACTGTTTCTTGGTGCATACGTGTACGAATACACACTTCCTGTTTGACATGTTTTCCAGGTGTGTCACAGCATGAACACTGGGTGATTCAACCTATCCTGGTTTCATTTTGTGATAGTGTGTCTGCGTATACAGGTGAGTGTTTGTTGGGCAGGTGGGGGTGGTAAATTGAGAAGGATATATGTGTTTGCACTATAGTTTTCTTCCCTCAAGTGTGTGGGTGTGTGTGAGATCACAGAACGCTGAGTACATGTTTGCTCAGTAATCTCTGGCTGAACCTGTCTGATAGGTGTGGGCTGACTTGCGCAGGTATGACGAGAAATCCAGCACAGTCCTGAAAGAGGAGGGAAACTCCAGCGCTTCTGTGACGGACACAAAACAAAAATAAAGGAAAACTCCTTATTTTTCTTGCAAAAAGGACAGTGGAAGAAGAAACCCTGGGAATGATGAAAGGCTCTTATGGAAGGAGAAAGACAGAGAGGAGAATGCTTCAGAATGTGAAATAACCTGGAGGAGATTCTTCTACTGCGGTTCGTCCAATGGGTCTGGGATTCTAATGTGGCATTTTAGGCTCTGGGATTTACAAGATGTTGCTGTGTTTCTCAGCATCACATTATATATGTGTCACCTAGGTAAGCCTTCCAACACGTTTATAATTTGGTCTTCTCCTGAGAGCTCACGTTTGACTACTGTGTTTGACAGCATTCCTATATGGCTATCCTATATTTGTTCAAGGCTAAGTACATAGGATGAGGGTCCAGCCATTTCAATAGGAACTGAAATAGAGAACCTGGCAGGAGTGAAAACTGGAGACAGAACGTTTCTCAGGTTCTGTGTCTTAACTTGCATACATGACTGTGTACATGTAAACATCAGATTGTCCTCTTCCAAACCCCAAGGTCCCAGTATACCAGAGAACATTTTAATACCAAAGAAAATAAAAAAGAATTGGGAAAGAGCAGTAATTGATTTAATTACAAATGGAAGTCAAGCTGTACAGAATAAGCTGTTCTGTTCACAGAACATGCTAAGACTTTTATATCTATGTGATGTCTGAATAAAAGGACAGGCACTTTTTCCCATACTGTTTCTTAGTCAGCATTGGTATTCTCAGGTGGAATTCTTTACCTGTGCCTCATTAAGCAAACACACCACCAGCAGAACCAGATCCCACACTGAAACTCCTGTGAAAATATTTAATGAGGGGCAGCCAAAACAGTCACAAGGCCTATACTGCTGGCTACACTCAAATTGGTACTTCTCAGCTTGTTTGACAAGTTTGACAAGCACAGAATAGTACATTTCTGGCTTTACATGGAATTTAATGCAAACGAGTCAGTGTTTGCCAACAACAGTGACTAACTGTGTCATGAGATGCAAAACCTGTGAGGTAAAACATAATCTTTTTATGGCGCTGTATTGTGTCATACACTGAAATGTTTCTGCTGTAAATACCTGGATGAAGGTTGAACAGTAGCTAAAAGTGTGAAGGGTAAATGTGTTTATCATGCAGTGTGCAATATTCTTGTGCCATCTGAGCCAAATCTATCCATCTTTACATTGCCTCTGTGATAATACTGCATTCATATCTATTTACACATTCACATTTACATATACAATCTCTGACACCATCTCATTATATGTATATATCTGTTTTTGTTCTCCAAAATGCATTTCACAGTGAATCTATAATCTATATCTTCACATCTCTTCATCCTTTTCACTTTGGAAGCTGGAGCCATCTCCATCCATTCTCCCCAGAGGAGCCTCACCAGGTCAGTGCAGGAGGATGTGTTTTTCTCAGTGGATGTTACCTGCAATGGGATCCCCACCATACAATGGACCTTTATGTCAGGAGCGGTGAGCCGCACCATAGGGACTTGGCAGCCGGGGTTGTACACCAACATAACGGTGGATTACAGCAGTAGAGTGCAGCCCTACAACAATGGCTCTATGGGCCTGTCAGACCTGCGTCTGCAGGATGCTGGATACTACGTGGTCACTGTCACAGAAACAGGAGGAAGCAGCAAGGACGCTGGCTTTGTCCTGAAAGTGAACGGTGAGTGGGTCTGGGCTTCTGTATGTCATTCCTAAAGCAAACAGATAAAGAGTGCTACATTTTGGGAAACCTCATTCGACCACATTTTCTTTTGCACTAACAGCCTCATAAAGTTTAAGGAAATTGGCAGAGCAAGAATGTGCAAAACAATTCTTTAAGAGGATGTACAACAAAATACAGCTGGTGACCTGATTTGCTAAGCATTGATGGTCCGGATTCAAACAGGAAATAAGAGCCACAGTCTTAAGCTCCACTTAGGCAGTCTGACCGTGAGTGTGCCTTGCTGAACAGCATTGTGTTTGTGGATATTAGAAGCAGACTTGTGACCGGAAGGTTGCCAGTTTGCTCCACCGGATAAATCTGGGCAGGAAAGTGAAAAAGCGAGGTGCCCTTGAGCAAGGCCCTTAACCCCATCTGCTCCAGTAGAGCTGCTCAGTGTCCAGCAGGTCAGACTGTAGGTGTGCTGGGCAGCTTCCAGGTGTAAATGTGTCTAACTGCGTGAGTGTGGTCAGGGCGTTCCTGCAAAAGAACTCTTGGCTCTCAGTGAAACTCCCCTGAATAAATAAAGGTAAAAAAGAAAACAAAACTGGCAACCTTCCCCATGGACACATTTTTTGTGTACAGACTATTACTCCAGTATCTGTAAAGGTAGTGAACGTGTGGAATGGAATTTTAAACATGTGCCTTTCAGATCTTAAAGCAGCGACTTTGAGTTTATCGTAGTTATTCATCAGTAAACATTACAAGTATTTATCAGTCTATCTTTGATAAACATTATAAACTGATCCAGGATTTTAGAGTTAAAAGGATGACACGTGAAAATAGTTATATATACTGTAAGATTGTGCCATTTGAGAGCTTGGCATAAGAATCCGAATGCTAAACATAGGAATGGTCTTGCTGCTACTCTACTACTTCATCTCTGCATACAAGCTGCATTCTTAACATGTTTGTTTTGTGTTTCCACCTCTGGGAAGTAGTCTGTACACAAGGCTTTTTTTGTAGTAAGTTCATTTTGAAGTAAATATTTGGCTCCTGTGTCCCTGTCCTCCAGAGGTGCTATATGAGGATCTTCAGTACCTGTCTGTCTCTGCCTTGGCACTGGCCTGTTTGGCTGGCCTTCTCATGCTGGCCATGTGGCTACTAGACAAGCTCTACAGGAAGATAATGGCATGGAGACGCAGGAAACAGATGCCAGGTAAGGCAAGCATGAAAAATAAGTTTATAAAGTATCTACATCTTTATGAACAATGGTGTCAGTTTGTATGAAACACCATCATGATGAACTTTGCATTAAGGATTAAACTCTCGCAAGGTAAACTTCCACTTCACTACTCAAAGACAGTAGCTTGGTGAACAAGGTAAATAAAAGGGTAGTTAAGTATACAGTGGGCAAGTACTGATACTTTTCATGGGTAAAATACTTTGTAAAGAAGGATATTATATGCAGGATCTTAATAAAAATAACACCTTTTATATAAACTTGTATATATAAGAGGTTTGTTTGGCCTGGAGCTCAGTTTACCTACTAGTTTTATTTCTTACTGCAGCATCATTGTGTGAAATGTATGACTGTGGCTTGGTGGGCAGAAATGTGGGTTGAAGGTATGTATTATGTCTAAGTATGGGTGTGTTTGAGTACAAAGGTCTGCAAAGTTCTCTTATGGTTACACCAGTGTGTTGTGTTGTGTTAACATCAGTTTCTGTATTGACTCCCTTTATGCAGAAAATGATGCAACAGAGCTGCAGCCTCTTTGATGGACGTCTAGCTGTGCTTCGTACCTGGCATGAAAACACACCAGAGACTGTTCATCAAACTTGTCAGTGCTGCACCGAGGACTACTTTTTAAAATTTAGGTGTTGTGTATATAAAAGTTACTTACAGCCAGAAAGACGGCTCGTCAATTACGAACAACTGTGTACCAAGAAAACCTGTTCTATCTTTACATTTTGTGTTGAATACACATGCATTCACAGCTCACTGCTGATGCCACTGGATTGAATGTAAATATATCACTCATGACATTAGGAAACAATACATACTGTATTTATTGTCTAAGCAAATGAATCGTGTGATTTTCTTTCACTTCTGGCTTCTTTACAACAATCATCCAAACTTTAATCATTAAAGTTTTACAGCAGGTGGTCTGTATTAGACTGCAGATGCAGTCATAATAGATGGAGAACCATATGACTACCTTTCAGGTCTTCAGAGTGACATTTTTAAAAAGTAAAAAAAACAAACAGACAAAGACGACTGTTACATAATCATTTTAAAAAAGTGGTGACTGTGGTATTTTCAACCTGTTGGATGGTACCTCACACATGGGCCTTTCTTTAAACTGATGAATCAGACTAAAAAGAAAGTAATTTTTTTCCAAAATGCTGTTGCTCAAATTAGATAATTGATGAGGATAACACAAGACTACAGAAACGCATTCCTCGCAATAAAAATACATTAAAGTGTTTACCAGAAGTCCTTAGAAAACATCTAATTCATAGCTTTATTCTTATGATATGACAAATCAGCACAAATACATAAAGACAGACTCTGCTTTTCATTTTGTATCAAATTGCTTGAGGTATACATACACAGCACACCTCGCATTTTCAAAAACAGAGCAGGCAGTGGACACCACCGGAGGTGGAGAGGAGTTTATGGCTGTGTTCAAAAAGTTCATGAGTTGGGTAAAAAAGAGTGTAAGGGAAGGAAAAGTCACATTTTGGATTTCTAGAAAAAGTGGATTCTACGTGGGAGTTGTTGTTTGTCCAGTTCACTGCCATTTAAGTGTATATAAACCATGGCGTCCACACACAGAGGCTGTGTCTATGGACAGGGAGTCAGTGCAGCCATGAGGAGCTCCATCTTGTAGACAAAGTTTCGGCCCTCCATCTTGCTCCAGTGGACCTCTTTGCACGGCCCTCTGAGGTGGCACCACTTGGTGTCCTGGATGACGTCGCTCTTCGGCAGCTCTTTGGTCTGGCTGCGGGCGAACTGGACCAAAACTTTGCACCCGCTCTCTGGGCCGTTACGCACTGACAAACAGATACACACAGACAGTGTATTAGTGACTAAAATCTGCTTATGTTAATACACCCATACTTCATTCAGTATTACTTTATCATTAATTGCCTTAGGAGACTCTTACAATGTTAGATAACACTGATTAATGATGTTGATATGATGCATTCCAGGAGTTATTTTGTGCTGACGGGTTGTGATTTGCTTTCATAATGATCCCTCAGCGTGTATCAACCTGTCTCTTTGATCCTGAGCGATTTCCTACTTCTCTCAAAATTCTACAACAACCAGAGGCTGGGTGTGGCCTGGTTGAATTCAGCTCTACACATACACAAGAATGACAGCAATAGTGAGAGCAATGCAAGAGTTGCTACTTTTATTCAGGAAAAAAGGGAAAGTTGAGCCCTTATTTGTGCTGCATTGTATTCTGGTCAATTAGGGCTAATGTTGGTAGCGAAAATGTTATTATTTCCCCCGTGACTGTTGAATGTCAGTGCACACTGGTTAAGTCCCTGTTGTTTGATTGTGACACAAAAACCTAATGAAACTGTCAACATAGACATTGTTTAGCTAGCGAGCTAGTTAGTTGCACTGGACATCTGTCAATTTATTTAGTGGACTGAGAAAAATACACCATAATAGCAACAATAAAGCTTCACAAATAGCTTTTAACATGTTTCAAAATTGATTTACTGCATGATTTTCTTAGGATAGATGAGACCGTCCTGTCTGGATCTTTACAATATGTATGATCATGCATTCTTCATGAGTTTACATTGGCACTATTGTAGCAGCGCTTAAATACAATAGTATATATCTAACAAAAAAGGGCTTAATGAGCATTTTCACCTCAGAACCAACCTCACACGTCTCACCTGAGATGGCGTACTCTCCATTGGGAGAGGCAACAGTGACAGCAGAGGCATTTCCAATGCTCTCCACTGGGCCCAGACCTACATGGTTACTGAAGCTTAGGACATGCCAGCCCATCACTTTGGCCAGCTGCTGAACTGCATGCACCTGATGCTGCGACATCTGTAATATCACAAGATGGATGCAAGGAGGGATACACACGACTTTAAAAAGTGACACAAAAAGTTGAAAAACAGCTTTAACTAGAACTGGGAAACAATGAACAACCAAATCATTTGTAACACAATATGCAGCAGGTCTGCAGTCTTACATACTGCTTCCAGTAAAGCCTCCTCCACCAACTGTGTGGGAAGTTAACTATGAGGGAAGGTAACTGTGATACCTGTGAGAGGAGAAAGTCCTGCAGCTCCTGCTCCTGGTGTGACAGTGTGACGACACGTCCATCTCTGTGCACCACTCTGATTTGCTCGACACCGATGTTCAACTGCAGCTGAATGGACCTAAACACACAAAACACGTTAAGCCTTATCTGAGAGGGGTCGTACGTGTCAGTCAAGTGGAATGACACCAACCATGTGCCAGTAATGAAATACAGAATGAGGGGATAAAAAAAAAAAAACACTCTTGCTTACATGCATCTCATAAAAGCAGACAACTCAGAGTATTTTGTACTTCGCAGCCATGCAAGACTCTGTCACTTCCATTTCTAATTTCATAATTGGATTAAAGTAAAACTGAAAACAACATTGAAAATATACCTGTATAACATGCTGAAAAAACGGGCCTAAATTACATTTCATAGCTTTCAATGTACATATGAAAAGTTATTAAACGGTCTGCAGATACCCACAGCTGCTCATAAATACATTAGCAGGCTCTCTCCTGTATCTCCCATATTGTGTCTCCCTCTCTGTCCTTCCTTCATCCCTCATCTCCTCCACTTACTTGCAGATCTGCTCGTAGCCCTGAGAGGTGATGAGCACCTTGACGCTGGACTCGTACACATCGTTGATATTGGACCAGTGAGCCTGGATCTGGGGGTCTTCTATGCGGCTGGCCAGGCTGTCGATGGTCCGCGCCGTCCTGGTGATCACAAACATTAATACTGCTGAATTATGAAGCAAGTGGCTAAAAATTATACCTAGTTCATGGTGTCACTCAGCACTATATAGTTAACACATAGTCAAACTATGACCAAAGACAAAGAAAGCCACCTTTTGGCCAAATGTGGCATTGCAAATAGTGCGGAGCATGTTTGGGAGTGTCATATCATGTGGACTGAGCAATATTTGCTTACTGCAACTGATAAATATTACTCATTTTCAAGCCTACCAACTATTTCCACATTTACACAGTATTTCCGGTGGTAATACATAATTGCATAGATGAATGATTATTGGCTGCTAACATCACTGTAGCTTAAAATGCTGTAATACAATGTCATGACCACCACTGACAATCAGTCCTCAAATAAAATCATAGATGGTACAAAGTTACCTGCTACGTAGGAAGATGTGTTTGGCCTGTTTGATGATCTTCTCCAGCAGCCCCTCACTCTGTTGCAAGCTGGAGATTTCAGCTTTGTCGTAGGCCTGCGGCCCCGCTAGGCGCAGGCGTTTGTGGCCAAAGGGGGCGCTAGCAGGATGTGGCATCACCACAGAGCTCAGCTGCTGCTTGTGGAACTGTAACAGAGACAAGGTTGTTCAACGAAATAAGAATTGATCAAATGAAACCATGACAAATGAAGTGAAAGACTTGTACTGATGGTGGTTTTCTAAATATATTCGGGGCAGTATTTATCCTGGTTCAAATGTGTTGCAGACAGAGCAGCAGTAACCGATGGATGAGTCTGCTTTTTGCCATGTTGCACGCCAAAAACTATAAACGGAACTTAAGTAAAACTGTGTTACAATAGACTACTAGTTATGTTATTTATATTATAGCGACATAAAATGTCACCTCAAATTATAGTGATAATTTTGATGTTTTAAATATATTCAGATCTTAGTTTGGCATCTAATTATTTTTCCTCCCTATGATTAGGATTTTATCCTGTGAACAAGAGTCAAACTGGTTGTAAAAAGTTACTAAACTTAGTAAAAACAAACTGCATTTCTGGACAGTATGGCCCAACCGATACAGGATTTTTGAGGCAGATACCTACATTGATATTTGAGTTTTAGCAATCCAATCATGATATATCAGCTGATATTAACTTTCAACATAAATAAACATTTTTGATGGTTCCCTTAAATTTGTATTTTTTAACAATTACAAACAAGGAATGAACTGGGCAGGACATTTGACAGTTTATAAACTTATAAACTAAACTACAGAATGGTGACACTGTTTCAAAACATATCTTTGGCATTTCTGTACTTCAATCTCTTGTCATTTATCAGCTGACATATGAGCCAATACTGATAGATCTGCAATGAGCGAATATCTCTACTAGACGGTAGCTTCAGATGCAGAGTGTCTTCACACAGTGTTTCACCTCTCGCATCATTTGATGCAGATTGTGTTCCAGCACGTAAAGGTGGTCGTCTGGTTTGGGTTTCTCTGGAGACGCCCGATGGTTCTTCTTCTCTCCCGTAGAGTGGCACAGTGAGATGGAAAGCTGCAGACCTACAAAAGGGGGATCACAGGAACAAACAAGGCGTGAGTATGTTTGTCAAAGTGGACTCCAGAGCCACAGGAATTCAAATGCAAATATTAGGAATAATATCTGTACCAAGGTAGCAATTGAACTTTGGATGAACTACTACTGTAAAAAAGCTCTTCCTATAAGTTGTTTTATATTTTTCTTTAGCGCTGTGGAATAATCTTTCATACATCACTTATTTTTGATCATCAAATACATGCCATTTGTCCACTTTTAGAGTATGGTACTAATGAACGATTAGAACAACCTAAACTACAGTATAGGAGTATAAAAAGTAGTCTGTGTACTTTAAAGTTAAACACGCAACAAATATAGATCTTTTCATGATTATGTCCAACAAAACCAAGACTCCATTTGTGCCGCAGTTTTCCCACTTTGATGTTGTCATGAGCGTTCGGACCTGGGAAGGGCTGTGAGATGATCTGATTCTTCACGACAATGTGAGGTATCTGGGATTTAATCTGGACAGCCTCTCTGGACAGCTGGGCAAAGATCTCCTTGCAGAGCAAAACGTTCTGAGCCGCCTCTAGCTTCACATGCCATGCCTGGGTACCTGGGCAGGAAAAGGAAAGGAAGAAAAGTTGAGGAGAGATGGCGGCGGGATAATCAGAGAGAGATCAGGTGAGGAGAATGGGAAGAGATGACAAATGATAACAATTTGGGATGTGGAGGAAAAGAGAGTAGGGAAATTCCAGAGATGACGTACATTTACTAATTCTACAGGCAGAGATTCAGACAGTGACTTGTCTTTGTGTACTGAAATCATACCGGCTTTGGCTTTTGGTGGTCTCCTGAACAGGTTGACAGTTCCCAGATCACCGATGTCTGGAGCTTGTTTCTGGATGGACACCTGAAGACATAAACAGCACTCGACTATTACACCTACATGTTTCTGAAATCTCCAAAAAAGTATGGCTGATTGCAGGTGCCAGTAGTACGGAAACTGTAAAAAACTAAATAAAAAGAGCTATAACTGCACTACACATAATAATTTCTACATAACTAACTCAAATATTCACAGATGCTTCAAGATGATTGTTCATTCAAGGTTGTCCTTTTCCTTTTTTTCCCCTTTTCCTCATGTAATTCACAAAAAAATGCAAAAAGAAAACGTGGGTAATTAATGAACCCCAACTGCTGATCACCATGTAATCAAATCAGAAGTATTTTAATGGAATGTGCCATTGTGGAGAAAACATGTTGATCCATGTTTTGTTTCCCTCTCACCTTGATATAAGCAGATCCCTCCAAATCACTGGGGATCTGGACATCAAGGGGGCAATAGTCCTCTGGGATCTTTTTGTCCAGATCAATGTCTGTGTTCTTTATCACCTCAAATGTGCCATGGTGAGGAAAAAGGGAACCTGCATGGGTACATAGTCAAAACATGTTAGCTTAACAAGTTAAAAGAGTCCTCGCATTACTTTGTAGAACGCAATAGGACAACTATGTTTTGTAAAAAGCCTTTTAGAGATTTGACTATTCATTAGAGGCGTTATCACCTGCGCTCCGGTAGCTGAGGTCTCCCAGGATCTTGTCTCCCACTTTGCGTAGTTTCCACTGTGAGCGGAGTCGCAGCAGCTCAGAGTTGAAGTCCCTCTGCCTCCTGTTCTCCTGGTTCTCTGCTACTGACTTACTGAGCTTCTCTGCTCCCTTCAGGAGGAGCTGCGCTGCTGTGGCCAGTGATTTCTTTTTACTGATCAGCTGGAACACCTGGGGGGTCTGCACAAGGGCAAGAAAATGCTGTTATGAATGGACAGTGGATGGAAATAAATGTGTGAGTAAAACATTGAAACTGTTAGCCAGAGAAGGTGCACAGATCTCTTTCGAGAAATATAAACCAAAGATTGTCATCATATTTGAACATTTTCTCAGTGTTGCATCCACATTTATTATTATCTGTAGGATCTTTATTCACTGTTGCCTTTCCTGTAGATGTTTACTGATAGTAGTGATATTCTTTAGCAGTTTACCTTGCCAGCTGTTGGATCCTGAGACACTGGGTCTAACGCCATGTACTTCTTCTCCTTCACCACGCTGAGCACATCATAGAGTACACACATCTCTGTCAGGGCACTGCGCAGGTTGTTACGCACCGAGTCCCAGGGCCACAGAGATGGCTGAAACTTGACTGTGCCTGCGTAAGGAAACCGCTAATCAGACTTTATTCTAACAGAGAAAACAGAATCCATATGACTCTATGACTATATCATATAAGAGTATATTTTTTTCGGAATCCATCCATCTGTCATCTAGACCCACTAATCCTGTGCAGGGTCATTCTACATTCTGTATTGATAACAAAGTGTTACAGAAAGGGGTGTCAGTAATGAATGTTAAGCAAAGTCTATCTTTATTTTAATATGTTTTTATTATTATTAATTATTATTAATCACAACAGGTTCCTACTTGATCTTGATGAGAAAGTCCTTAACTGTCTGGTTGTTACTTCTTTTTAAATTAATTAGATTACCAACTTAATGCACCACCTTGATGAGGGCCATGTAGCAGAATGCTTTTAATGAACTTACATTAGTAAAGGACAGGGCCATTACAGTTGGTTTTAAGTTTATATAAAAAGCTATAAAAAAAGAGCTGAATTACCGCCATCTCTAATGCAATTCTAAGATATAATCTACTTTCCTGTAATTAAAATGTATAGAATTCCCTGATATTGACCCTGCAATCGACCAAATTCGCAGATTTTCCCCATCTGAAATACATTTCTCAAAACTTAATTTAAGTCCAGAAATGTATTGACCTGTGGGAACCTTGACAAAGAGACCTCAGCTCTATAATGATAGTTTAAGATTGACTTTAGCTGTGCAGCAACCTGAGAGCTCTAGCTCTTAACAGAATCTAGCTCAGACTAAATTATCAACTTGATGTTGATTTGTTACCTTCTTCTTCCTCTGGCTCCTGCTTGCCCCACTCACGGTCCCTGGGTTCACCTTCGACTCCATCCTCCTCTGAGTCAGATCCCTGGCTGAAGTCAATTCTTTGTGCCAACTTTGCCAAGTTCTGGGACATGGACAGAGGGGGGACATATGTCTCTGTTCCATCCAGGGCCACTTCCTGCACCTGCTTCTCACAGGAAGACTCAATGCTGACCCTCACCGCTGGACCACCAGACATGATGACAAGGCTGATATGAGGAAGACAAGCAGAGAGATTCAATCATCAAACTGTCTGAGACACAGTAGAGCACAAAGCTATTCAGCTAAGTGAATCTCTGCAACCTGACCTGAAGAATGTGACATATTTTAAGGCCAGTTTGAATAAGAGTAGACCAAAATGAAAAAGAAAAAGGCACAAACCATAAAACTGGTCTGCATAAGCGGACTGGATATCAACAGTATTTCACCACCTCCAAATCTACACTGAAATGGTCATGTTCAGTCATCTATTTAAGACTATGCCATTTAGGCCTGTTCTGGGCCTGCTGGTTTATCTGTTAAGCGAACTGGCTTCTCTTTAACGCTTGAGATTTCTCCTAAGTTACTACATAAATAACGTTAACTATTACTAATGGCTGCACTAGCTGCTTTTGATTGTGTATTACTGCGTCTAGCTAGCAAGACTAGCTAGCCTTAGCCCCTTGCTAATCTTACAGGCTAAATGAAGACCCTGGAAAGCGACAGAAATGTCCAAATGACAACATAATCTTTTATTCGTGTAAATCTTACCTCTGATATTCACTAGAGTCACAAGTATACAAGGCTATTCACTGAAGATATGGTATATTTTCCACTAGCGCCCCGAATGGCTCATTCTTCGCTCAGAGCAGGCACAAGTGCACTCTACTGCCCCCTAGCGCGATGCTAACGGACTCTTCTTATTCTTCTTCTTCTTTTTGAGTTTTAACAGCGGTTCTGCTTCGGGGTTTGGACCAGAGATTAAATCCTACCCATTAATCCAGTTTGTTTGATGAAATCAAAGATAGGTTTACTATCTGCTCCTCTTAACACGTCCGTTAATGTTTTTATATTGAAATTCTGAATTCCAGCCCTCCGAAGCTGTTTGCAGTTTTAGGAGTTTACTTTCATATCGTTTTAAATTGTAGATGAAGTCGTCGTTTTTTTGTTTTATGTAATTTAGGTAGGGAAATACTTTTAGACGCGTACAATGTGGAATTTGTTTAGTCCATGGTAGGAACTAGGAACCAAGAATCGTTTCCATCAGTACGGGACCGGGTACAGCGGGCATTTTAAACCACCGGATGTGACGTTTAGGACAAAAACGTTCACTCGTTTTTTTTCAGGTTGGCATGGATTTCGGATGATAAACAAAACTTCTGGGGTACATTTAGTCTCCTTTCGGCACCCGCTTTGGTCTTTTCATAATTAATTCGCATTTGTTTTACGTTTTAAATGCCTCCTAAAAAGTTCTGTCTACGTTCTTATGGTAGTGAATGTCTGCAACACAATGAAGCTAACCAACATTAATTAGCACGGCTAGCGGACTTGCTACCTGCTTTTTGCTTTTGGGAAATGTCCAATAGCATATTTGAAGAAAATGAAGAGGAAAGTGGCCAAACTAAGACTCAGCCCTAACGAAGAGGCTCGGATAATACGAGAAGAACATGAAAGGAGGAGAAAACTGCGAATACAGCAGGTAATGTCGGGTGATAATAACAGAACAAGTTCTTTTCAGTGGTGTGTCGGCTTTCTGCTCCGTGATTTCTGATAAACTGACAGCTTCTTACAGTATTACCCAAGGGATGTTTCATTAAGAAAGATTACCACTTAAGTCAGGCCTAATTTAGTAACTCAGGCTTGCTGTCAGGAAATTTTGTTCTGTCAGAAGGTTTAAATAAGTCTGAAATTACACAAATTAAAGAAACAGAAACCCAGAAATCTGTCTGTTAAAAATACAAGAGGGGCAGACAATCAATTCACACAGTATATTCACCATGTGGAGGCTGTATATGTTGTACATTACTGATCATCCAACTGATAGAGAACTTTTCTAGAATATGCGATTTATCAGATTTTCTTCCTATAAAATAAATCAACTAACAGGTGGGGGTTATGTTGCACATTTTTCCTCTTGCACACTAATTTGCAGCACTTGTAATATAAAGAAAATTTGCATTAATCACACCGGACTTAAACCCTCAAGAACATAATTACAGCAGTGATGCAACAAACTGAGCCATCAGGAGAGTTGATTTCTGTTGGCCAGAAGTTCTCTTCCGTTGTGTTATGGCTGGCTGTGGTTTAGTTAATTTTTGCTGTAATATTTTACTCTCCATATCATGTATTCTGTGGCCGTGAACGTCACAGTTTTCTTTACTATGAACTTATGGGATCTGTGCTTGATGTCTTGGCTCTCGTGTTTCAAAGTCATGAATGAACAGTTCTTAAACCAGTCTGATCTCATCAGCTCTGATTTGGTGTTATGAAACAGCTTTGTCCTGGTTTAATTTATTAGGCTTATTCAAGACAGGCTTTTCAAAACAAGTCTTGATTTTTTGAGCCACCTTTATGAAAAACACCCCTCTGGACAGTTTTCAAACTCAGTTGTTATTTTAAGACTCAGCATGCATATATATTTTGCATTGACACACAGGTGCGGGAACAGCAGCGGTACATCTCACTGCAGATCCGCCGAGAGGTTGAGCAGAGACGGCAGCGTGAGCTGGAGCAGCTGGAGGAGGAGCTGAGGAAAGAGTGGGAGCGACAGCAGAGGGAGAAACTCCAGACGCTGCAGAAGTTATACCAGGAGAGCCTCCAGCTTCTCGGACAGGGACACAGGAGTGCAAAAGAAAACGTAAGATAACATTGGTCTAAAACAAGAAGCTATACCTTGTCTTCATTAGCTGGAGTTTCTGTTGCTGAATGAAGACAAAACACCTGTTAATGAAGCTGTCGCAGCCCTTAGGGACATTTTAGTCACTGTTGAGTAAGTTGCTCTATGCAAACAAGATGTAAGATGAATTTGGAGACACTGAAACTGAGATGATCGAAGGCCAAACCAAGGAGAATGTCTGAAACCAAAATGTGAACAAAATCATCTCTTGATAACAATTTGACTAGAAGATGAATACAGTGTCCAGATCATTGGATTTGTGTGTGATCATTTTGATTTATTTGCTCAAGGAACCCGACTTGGCAGCCATAGCTCAGAGGGAGGAGGAAAATCACACCAAAGCAGAGGAGCGTTATCGAGAAGCCCTGAAGGAGCTCAAATCACAGAAACTTAAAGACCACGAGAGGCACTGCCGGTGAGCAACATCACAAACATTTTCCTGTTTGCATTTACATGTTTGAATTTAATCAAATTAACTGAACATTAAGTCTATTCCTTTGCTTTTCTGTAGATCCATCAATGCCAGGAAGAAGGCACTACAGGCAGAAAAGGAAAGATCAGCCAAAGTAGCCAGCCTCCCCCCGCCTCCTCCAAACCCCATTCAGGTGATTTGCCCGATCACTAATAATAATCACTCTGTTTTCCTGTTCTAAGGTGGCCTGACAAGCCATCTGGATTTGCTAGCTCACATTTTAGTTAATGGTAAGAATCAGTGTGGCGAATTGTCGTAAAGGTTTCACAGAATGAAGTTTGGGCTAAGTGGTTCAGTAATGCGTAACATGCATTATACAATGATTTGACAAAAACTATTGAATAAAATTGCCCTTTTTACACACCATCAGTACTGAACATTATAGGTTCAGTTAACAAAACAAGGTGACACACCACAAGATGCAGTATGTTTGTAGTCTGATAATTGGACTGAATTGGCCTTCGGTATCTTTTCATTATTCTAATTGAATCGCTGAACAAATCGGAAATGTGGCTGGTGATTCAGAAGTCTGGAACCGGGTTAGTCTGTTTGTGGGTTCACAAATCATGTATGTTTTGGCTTAGACTCGATCTCTCTATTTCTTCTCCCACACACAAATAATCCTCGCTACCAAGAAACAACATTACTTGGTCTGTATTTCATTATAAATAAAATAATACAGATAGAACTCCCAGCCACACTCAGATAGTGTACTGCTGTAGTTGCACAGTTAAGGTTCTGGGTGGAGTCAAGGTAACACTGTCTTTTCTTGTTCAAGCAGAACATTGATTCCAAGAAGCCACACGTAGTAAAGAAATCTGATGTGAACGCCTTCGCTGCCACGCATTACCACATGGCTGAGAGCACAGTGGACAGAGAGGTAGACACAAAGCAGGTGAGCCCTCCAGTTACTGTATGCACTTCACCCCATGGTTTGTTAGTCCCCCTCCTATCAGAGCTGTCTAATCCGTATATGTGCCTACAGCCTAATGCCCACGAGGGAGCTGAGCTGGAGGCGAGGAGACTGCAGGACTTACAGAGGGAGGAAAAGAGGAGGAGAGAGGAGCAGCTCGAGAAGGCTCGTCTCAGAGGGAGGCAGGCTCTGAGGAGGGAACATCTCGTGCAGGTACAACTTACCCATTACCTGACGAGCAGATAGACTATTGTTCATGTGTATTTGACAGATGATTTGCTCTGATGCTACTTTCCATCACTGCTGCAAACACTGTTGACTGACAGCTGGACAGCAGCATTCACCAAAGTAAGAAGACTGACCCATAAAATGATTGAAGTGGTTTGTATTATTGGGGGTACCGTTATGTTTTCAAGGTTAGGAATATGCTTGAATTCGAATATGCTCCTTGAAAAATGCTTGATTTTTCAACATAATCTGGTGTTTCATCATTGACACAATCACTCATATGAACCAAAAATCTTTTAATATTTGAAATGAAACGATCCTGTCGTCATATTAGTTTGTTGTCTCCTGGAATTTCTAGTAACAATTTAGATGTGATGATAAAAGCTTTGAGAGTCTGAAGATTTTTGGTTTAGGTACCTTGAACGTGCTTGAATTTTACTCTTAAAAAAACTGTACAAACCTTGTATAATTGACACATTTGTCACATAGGAAAAAAAAACCATTCGTCCAAAACCCTAGTAGAGTCCTTTGTAGGAAAAGAATAGAAGGATAAAAAGATTTTCCATGTTTAATAGTCTTGTTTCAGAATACCAAAGTGACATGTTACTTGTAAAAAGAGACAAGAAATGTTTAGGGTGAATATACTAAGTGCAGCTTTTTGTGCCTGATCTGTTTTTGACGGTCTCCTTTAGGATCGTGAGCGCTTGCTTGTTGAACTAGAGCACATGCAGCAGACAGACCTGCTGAGGAGGAGGCAGCAGGTGTCTCAGATGCCTCCTCAGATCTTCCAGCCTCTCTATAAGAGACAGGAGACGAGGGAGGACTTCCAGAGGGAGATGGAGTTTGCCTTTGAGGACATGTATACCGGAGAGAGGAGTAAGGACTGTTCAGTGGTGTAGTGTTTTGCTATGAATGTGTTTTGTAACAAATTGTCACAAAACCCAGTATGTGTCACCAGTTTTCAGTACTTGTAGATTTGCTTAAAACCATGCAAGTAATTCTGAAGTAGCCAGAAAGTGGCAGTCTGTCAATTCAGTTTCTCAAATCTCGCACAGCAAAATAGCCTCAGTGCTTTGGTGGGATATATAGCATACATGAACAGTTTTAATGGAGCCTCTTAAAACCTCGACTGTGTCTGATCCCAGGGGTTAAAGGTGACCTGGTGGTCCAGCTGGTACCTGAGCCTCTGCCAGCTCTGTCCACAGGCAGCCAGGACCAAGAGCTGGACGTCACACTGGATGAAATGACCACATCGGGAACAGAAAACACACAACATGACACTGAGCAGGAAACATCTGCTCAAGGTGAAGCACCAGATACACATAAAACCTAAATTCATTAGTTTTTAAGGGTTGTTACAGGATTTGTTAAAAACTGTAATATATAAATGTATGTAAATTCGTAAGTCAAGTACAAGCATCTTACAGTTACCACCAGCCCTGAATACAGTCTGACTGTCCTATGTGATAATCTTGATGTAATTTTCTTGAAACTCATCTTCACAAAGCTAGAACCGCATTCAGCGTTTTTCTTTACTTGCAGTGGAGCCCTCCAAACCTGCTCCTAGACGGGCGCTGAAGAAACTCCTGGATCGCATCAGGAGCCAAAGGAGCCAGTGGACTGACCACAACAGTCATGTGCCTGCAGCCACTTTGCCGACCGCCATCACCGATCAGATCCCAGAGCGGGACACAACCATCGACACAGGCTCTCTGACCAGCGAGCTCCCTGAGTCTGTGCACTCACCACCAGGTAAGACATTCACTGTCATCAACTGTAATAAAATTCATTCATTCAAGGACATGCACAATCTGATATTTTGACTTTTTATCCTGCTGTGATTGTTTTCATCATTCCCCCCCATATACACTAATTTATCTGGGATTTGAGATAATAATAATTTTGTGTTTTTCTTTAATTCCACCAGCACTGGAGACAACAAAGCATTCAACTGCAGCAGATACTCTACTTCCTGATGTACTTGCCAACAGACTTCATGAATTTGAAGAAGAACGAAAGAGAAGGGTACAGTCTGATTCCCAGTTGTATGATGCAGAACAACAGGTGAAAAATGCTCATCACAGTTTCCCAGAGCCCAAAGTGACGCTTTCAAATTGCTTCTTTTGTCCGACCAACAGTCCAAAACCTCTTCATTTACTGTCATAAATGACAAAGAAAAGCAGCAAATCCTCTGCATTTCATCCCATGAAATGACAACAAAGAATTAAAGGTGGGGTAGGCAGTATTGTTATGGAGTCATTGGGCCAAAAAATCCATAATAACCGTTCAGCATATTGTAATTCAAGTGGTCTGAGAGCAAACCTGTACTTCTGCCCCTCCTCTTGGCTCTGTTTTCAGGCTTCAGAAAATCTAGCCCGTGACGGTAGACTTTAGCCAATCACAGGTTATTTCAGAGAGACGGTGCGTTTGTATTGGCTGTTCTACAAATGCAGATGCACGTACACGTCCCTTCATGATGAAAGCCTGATTTAATGGCGGAAAATCCTGCAACTTGTGATAAATTTCCAATACCTCCTTTGCCTACAGCAACACGTCGCGGCTCCACACGAGCTTCAGGCTCATTAGCTCAAGTTGTGGGTTTGGTGGGAGGGGCTTAGCGGATTGATACGAGAGAGAGGGAAGGTTTTGCATAGGTTGCACAGATTTTGCCTACCCCACTTTAAATTATAAGAAGCAGAAAGTTGATAATTGAGTGCTGAGTTTTAGGTCACACAATCCTTCAATCACAACAGCCCTGATTCACTATTCACTGTATAGTTTTTCATATAATCCAAAGGCTGTTTCTATTGTTATCCCACTAGCTTCATGTGGTTTTTATGATTGGTCAGAATTAATTGATCCAGGTGTTCCTCATTACTTAATTAGTCCAGCTTCTATCTAAAGCAGGAGTGTGTTGGGCAGGCTGTTTTAGAAGAGACTTCACATCTTGATTTCCTGTTTTGGAGCAAGACATTTTCTTTAGTAAAAAAATCAAAGGCAAGGTAAAGTTGAGCATAATGGGGGCTGGTGGATGTTGCATCTACATCCAGCAGAGGAACACAGGAGCCTCGTTCTGGGCTGGCTGGGAGTTCCTGCAGGGGAAGGGCGATCCTCTGAAGACTAGATTTCACAGGAGGAAGAGGTGCAGATTGAGATTGTAATGTGTGTTTGCAGCTTGGCACTGTTTTTGAACCTTTTTTTCGGTCCAGGAAGAGGAGCTGGAGAGAGAGAAGCAGCAGCAGGTGGTTTTGCTCCAGGAGCTAGAGGAGCAGAAGGCCAAATTGGAGCAGATGCTGATTGAGGCCCAGCAGGAGAGAGAACACCTGAAGGTTGCTGTGACCCAGGAAGTGCCTATTAACCAAACAGAAGTACCTGTCCATGACCAGGAAGTCACCTCTGTCACTCCTGGTATAGCCACTGAGGTAGGCCCTTCACAGTTGTCCTTTTCTCATATTGTGTTTATATGGCAACTCACATTTGTTGGATTCATCATTCTTAGAGTTAATGATCTGTGCCTGGTTGATCAGATATTTTTAAGCCTTCTTGCAATAACTGAAGTTTAGTGCAGCCTAAATTTTAAATTTGATATTAAAAGTATATGACGTTCTCAATATTCCTGTCAAATTCCAACATTTACATGTACTGCTGGGTCATCCTTTAAGATATCCTATGTAGTGTGTTCAGCATAGTACGATACTCCAGTGATCAATAATTGTTACCTCCACCTGTGCACTCTACAGCTGCTGCCTCCTGCAGTTGAAGATGGCCACACCAGAAGGATAAGAGAATACCAACAGTGGCTGCTGGAACAAAACAGGTGTGTTAAAGCCTGAAGACAAACTCGTTTTTGTGATTAACCAGTCACTTTCACCACAAGGAAGCCTTTTTAACACCTTGGCCAGAGACTGCAGATGAAAAATAACCTCTTGGCTAATTCTGGCGTTTTCGTGTCCCCTCTTTCAAATAAACGAAACAAAACTTTAACATGCAGTTATTCTCAACAGGTGACTAATTCACCCATCATGCGTACTGCATTACTTTTACCATCTCTATATTTATCACACATATTCCTCAAAGAATGTAGTTTTAGAGGGTTAGGATAGAGGGTGTTGTATGCTGTAAAGCCCCTTGAGGCAAATTTGTGATATTGGGCTGTATGAATAAAATTGACTTGACTTTTATTCCTTGGACCACCTTTTTTTTAATTTTAGAATTCATCAGAGGTCAGTGGAAGTGGCTCGCCAGCGCCTGGAGGAATACCAGCGAGCTCTACAAATTCGTTACAACATGACCGCCACATCGTTGCTGCCTGCTGTCGTGCGTCCAGGCCTCATTCACCCACCTCTGCACAGTACTCAGTCTGTGCATCTCCCAACTCATCTGCAACTTCCTACAACTCCTGCAGTGCCTGCATACAGCCGTGCCAAGCCACAAACCTCTGTGGAAGTTCCCACAAGAGAGTCTGACATGTTGGCTTCACCTCCCCATCTTGCTGGCTCCAGTTTGAGGGTTGGCTCCAAGAGGCTGCCGGATGAAGTAGAATCTATTTCCAACAGTTCCAGAAACCAGAGACCAGCTGCCACTGCCTGGCTGACTGACAAAATAATGGAGAGAGTAACAGAGCACCTTCCAGAGAGAGCGAGACCCTCCTCAGTCACTACAGAGCCACTGCCTTACAAACCTTTCACAACACATCATTCAACCGGCATCCCACTCCTGCCAACCTCTAATCCCACCCAAGCTGTTAGCCCGAGCGTCACACATGATGCACCGCTGGTTCCAGGCCATGCAGCGGTTAAGCCTGGGACCTTGCCACATGGCTCCCTGCAGACTGGGTGCCTGAGCTCCAGAGAGGACAACATGGAGAGGCAGAGACGAGAGCTGCAGGAGGTCCAGAGACGGGTGCTGGAGCAGAGGGAGGCAGTGGCACTGCAGCAGAGGCAACAAGGAGAGGATAGGCAGAGACAGGAAGTGGAGATGGAGCAGATGAGGCGGCAAAAGGAGACGCTGCAGGCTCTGATTCATACTGATGCACATGTAAGTGAGAGGACTGTTATTACTATACTTGGTGTTTTTTGTTACAGTAGACAAATTGTAGTTTGTTTCCACACAAGTCTAATCTAAAACAAAGCTCAAACAGCAGTATGAAGTTATAAATGGAAAGTGGTTGCGAGGAGAAACTCTCCTGAAGTGCTCTTTTTGAATATTGCAACAGAATTACAGCACATGGAAAAACAACTTTCCTGGTGTGTTTTGTCACCCACAGCCAGTTCCAGAGGCTGCCAGTGAAGTGTCGGTTTCAGAGAACATCAGCCAGACCCGCCTCAAATTACTTGTGTCCCTGCTGAGAGCTATAGAGGAGACTAACGGAGGAACTTTATCACACCTAGAAGACCCTCAGGAGAAAGACTGGTCCCCTCAACAACCGCCATCTAACAGTGGTGGTGAGACGGGTAACTGGCATGTTAGATTGCAAACACAATTTCCATTTAATTTCAGAATAGAAAGCTTTTTCCACTTAATTTATTTCCCCTTTCATTTTCTATTTGTGGTCTTGTCAAAATGTCTTGCTGATCTCATAAGTGCCGTTGCTGTTTCGTTATAAAAATAAATTGGATGGATTTACACATTTCCCTGTAAACTCCAGTGATGGTGTTGGAAATTAATGGCTTAAAGTCACTATAAAACACTGCAGTTTCATCAAAATCATAGAGTAATATTTTTTCCTATTAAGATCCCATCTCTCAGAGCAATGTTCCTGCTCGACATGTCCCAGCGTTGGCCCTCCCCTCAGGACTCCTCCCCCCTCCTCCTCGAGCCGCAAAGCCCCCGGTGACCCGCGTCAGGCTGGGCATCATGGAGCTGATGACTGAACAACATGAGCTCAGTGCTATTCAAGAGGTGGAGACACCAGTAAACACCAGCCAAGTCGCAGGTCAGCTCTGCCCCAGAAACACATGAATAACAGACTGTTTTCATCACATGCGTAAAGCTATGGAGAGGGATATCAGTTGATTGGCTTGTTTCTTATCTCCAGGCCCAGAGGATAGTGTGAAGGGTCCTTCACATGTTGTGGACTGGGATCTGCAGGAGGAATCAGATGCGTCTGTGGCTTCTGATAGGACTCTGCAGACACCCTCGTGGTTCAGCAGTGGGCAGCAGACTGCTGAAAGACCAACCGGCTCTGCAACGAGCTCAAGGAGCTCCAGCCATCTCATCTGGAGAGAGAGGCTGCTGATGGGGGCAGGAACGTCTCCAGAATCCTCTGAGTCTGGTACGTAGAGGGCAGGTGAAGAGTGATGAGATAAAGAACACAGATGGAAGGAAAGTGGTAGTATTTGATTAGAAAATAACAGGGTGAAAATGAAGATATTTCCACTTGGTTGGAACATTGTTTTCCAGATTCAGTCCTGAGAATAATCTCACCGCTTTCCTCCGACTCTGGGAGAGGAGCCGACTACTCTGGTCCTGCAATCACAAGCTGCAGATCCCCCACAGAGGTAACCAAAATCCAGCTCAATATGTACAACTGTACATTAGTACTGGTGCTTTCCTTCCTTTTGGAACAAGTCGTCGTCATCATCATCTTTGTGGCAAACCTTTGCAGCAGTGCTTTCTACTGTTTTAATACCCTCTGAGGTCCAGACGGTGTGGACCAATGATGAAATCTAGCCAAATCTGAGGTTGGGGCAATATCTGCCTCAGCTTATGATTATGCCTGAGAAGCTTTTTCTCTGTCTGTCTGTCTGTCTGTCTGTCTGTCTGTCTGTCTCTGTATGGAGTGAATGTGTTTAAGAGTGTAATTCTGACTGTGTGTGTGTTCTGTATACTGAGCGATGATGTGAAATTACTTTTTACCTATAGTGTATTTAATCAAAATGCATTTCATGAGGGTTTCTACACTTGAACTGAGCTCAGTGAGTCACTCTCCTTTAATGACTCCAGTTTTGTGTGTGTGTGTGGCGTGAATGTGTATGTAAGAGTGTAATTCTTAGTATGTCTTTGTGTGTGTGTGTGTGTGTGTGTGAGTGTTTGTTTCTGTATACTGAGCAGTGATGTGAAATGTCTTTAGCTGAAGTGTATTTGATCAAAATACATTTCATGAGGGTTTCTACACTTGAACTGAGCTCAGTGAGACTATGTGCATCTACATGTCATTAACCAAATACAAACTTAAAAGTCATTTTACTACAGATGGATAAAGTGCTCTATCAAAAGGTAATGGTATGACTAACTTTTATACAAATAAGACTGCTGACTCACTCCAGTTTCCTGAGTCTGTTATGTTTTATCTCTATCTGTGTCAGTCTGCACGTGAGCCTCCTGATTCTGACTGCCTCTCCTCCACCACCATCTCCACTGGCAGCTACATCACCACCGATCCTGAGCCAAACTTAAACACTGGTGAGGGACAGCAGGAGCGCGTCTTGTAGCACATGATGCTTTTGTTCCTGATTCTGACCATGTGGTTGATTTGTGCTTTGAATTTTTTGCAATCCAGCAAATTAAACATCAGAAAAGTAGCCTGTGCAGCTTTACAGGTCAGACAATCTACCAGAAGTATTCACCAACAGAGAATAGAGAATCTCATTATACGCTTCAAAACTGTAAGCATTATTGTGGGACGTGTTGGAATATGCTTCAGTTCTGCAGGCAGTTGGACCTGTTGGGTGCTGCTGCACATTAATGTGGTCCATTATGTCATCCATCTTTAAGGTGACAATATGAGATACTGTACACAGGACTCATACTGTATATACACACTAGACAACATGCTAGTTGTGTTTCTAAATTTGTTCTTTTTCTCCTCTCACTCCTTCATTAGATAAATCCCCGCCCCTCAGACATTGTGCAGAACAAGGACGAGGAGCAGATTTACTCGACGTCTCCTCTCCATCTGGTCAGAGCTTCTGTATGAACGACGGCTCGGCTGCAGGACGTCCTGGTCTGGCTGCAGACTCTCTGTTTAATGACAGCAGCATCCAGCGCATTATAGACAGATACACAAGGGAGCTTAACATCTCCCTCAGCACCACTGGGAAAACCACAGGTATATTACACATACTGCACACATTTATTACAAGAATCCCCTTCTCTTTCTTTAATTTGGTAGAAGTTTGTACAGCGTGTCCCCCGATCATGTCTGAAAATATTTATAGCTGTTCATGTCCACACTCAAAGGCGGGACAAAAAGCCTGCCATCAATTAGAGGGGCAAGATGTGATAATGGTACAAATGGGGATAATGGCGCACATTTTCAGACACACTCTCCTCAATGGCATTCAAGGTGTTTCACTCGGTTGTACACACGAAAAGTGACACACCTCTGTACACCTGTGAAATAGGTTTATTTCCCACAAACGTGATTCAGTTTAAACGGACCGTACTCCCTCGTAGCACATAAGTGAGTATTTTATACCAGAAGACTGTATCGTGACTCATTTCCTCTTTGTTGATCTGCAGACAGTGAAGGCTCGTATGTGGAGGAACATGGCTCTTCAGTTTCTCAGCAGTCCTTGGTTCGAGTCTCAGAGAGGAGAGGGGAGGATGAAGGCTCTGCAGCTCGTCAGTCTCTTCCCTCAGACACAGCAGGAGCACAGAGGAGGGACCTGGTCAGGGACTTACAATCCATAATTTTATTTTTCTTTGATTTATAAGTTGTAACACTTAAGTTTTTTTTGTTGCCACTTGGGAAAATATAATTTAAGTTAACAATTAACAACAACAAACTTGTACTGTAAAGGAATTGTAAACTGGAGTGTGTGTATATAGTATATGGTGTGCTGAGTTGATCATGTTACTGTTTGAATCTGCTTCTCTGGGCATATTTTCCATTTTATTTGTCTTCAGAATCAGCTGTATTGGCCAAGCATGTGTACACATACAAGGAATTTGACTGGTTTTAAGTTTCTCAGTGTTACACACAGTTCCAAGAACAATTTATAGGAAGACAGAAATAAACATACAGCTAAAAACAAGGACAACTCATAACTCATTATAAATGTAAGTGAGTTTTAAATATTTTTGCTGTAAAATTCACAGCATTCAATTGATTTTGTTTTTTGCTACAGGAATGGGACAATACAGTCAATCCAATCCTGGAACACTTCTCAGGCGAGGACCCGTCACTGGCTGAGGACCAGGAGCAGGACTCTTTCAGACCTCTGATTGGTCAGCTGACAGACCAGTCATCCTGTCTCACCGCTGACCACAGGGACTCGGCCATGGAGCAACTGGTCGGTCAACCATCGGCTCACTCGTCCATGATTGGTCAGCGACCAGGTCCGCCGGTTTCAGTGAGCTTGAATCAAGGTGGATGGGACTCCACTCTGAGTTGGATGATTGGTCGACTCTCCCATCAGTCCAGCTCTCATTGGCTGAGTGGTGGGCAGGACTTTTACGCAGGTCAGCTGATGGGGCAGATGGCGTCGGAGCAGTCGACCACATGGTTGGATGAAGGTCCGGAGGAGAGCCGCATGAGACCACTAGTTGGGGAGGTGGACGAGTCTGCTGGCCAGCACAGTGGAAGCTCAGGTAAAAGGAGGATCTGATGCGGTAACTGAAACGTGCAGTAAGGTTTTAAATTACTAGTAGACAAAAGACAGACTCCAACCTTCTACTAATTAACTTGAATAATTTGATGATGGCCATTTGTTGTCTTTCTGTCAGTTATCTCAAATATGTCGACTACGCTCAGGTTTGACATGCTCATCCACTTTCTCAAAGTGGGGAGAAAAAAAAGGTTGAGTTTGTCATCAACTCCTCTGCCGTTTGTAGGTGAAAGAACCCATGTGGATCTTGGTGTCTCAACTGAGGCCAGTGTGCCGTCATACCCAGCGTTGCCTCCTGAAGCCTCGTCACACAGCGCCTCTGTCCCTGGTGTGAATCCACATCCGCAGGACCAGACACTGCAGAACCAAACCAGTCCAATGGACCTGGGCCCAGGGGGGACTGAAGGTAAATATTCAAGTAATTACAGTGAATTGAAATATGGTGGGAGTATATTATCATGCACAATATCTGTAGTCTGTTTGTAGCTCAAGCCAAGGACAAGTTTGATTTATGGAACTTGAAGAAAAAAAGAAGTCAAATGTGTTGCAGTTCTTTTTACTACTTATTTTTCAGCTATCTTGTAATTGCATGTATTTTTCTCACCTAGTTAGAAACTTAATCGTGCATTATGTTCCTGTTTACCACCATTTTTAGTGTTTCCAGGCTCGGACTCATTCCACCCTCTACTGGCTGAGGTCACCCACAACGAAACAGCAGAGCCCTCCATGATCTTTTACCTGCCAAAACACAATGTGCCTAACTCTCCTGAAGGACAGCCAGCCAGCAAGGAACGCAATGTTTCATCACCTTCAGTAGAGTCTGAAACCCATGATGATCCTTCTGTAGAGTCTGAATCGTCTCCTGAACGCCTTAGAACAGAGGAGGCGTCCAGCTGCATGACCGCTTCCCCTGCATTACATGAATCCTTCTCCCAGCTCATCACCTCTCAGTACCATCCCCATGAATCTGTCCTCATGGTGTCTCCCACCGCGAGGACAGATGTGGAGCTAACAGCTCTGAGTCTGTCCACTTTAACCATGTGTGATGATGCACCTACAGTGGACATGCCGCAGCCAGAGGGAGCGGGTGCAGACAGAAGCTGCATTTCTAAAAGGCATGAAGATTCAGTCCCATTCAGAGACGTCTGTGCTGGAGAACTGAAGGCTATTCCTGCCTCAGAGAAGATACTGGTACGATCATGTGTTCATTAACTTTTTGAAAAAGCACCATCTTTCAGACATTAACTGACATTGCAGTGCCCAGTGTTGTTTGGTCATGCTACAACTGCAGGTTGTTACTTGTAGAGTAGAATGCCACAGATTATTTTGGGACATTTGTTATGGTTTTAAACCTTGTTCTCCTCTTTTACCTATTTTTATAACTAGTGTGTTTCGTCATTGGCTGAGCTGAGCACTTGTCATCCTTCCCTGTCTTATCAGGAAGCTGCCAGTGAGAAGGGGATCCTGGAGCAGTCAGAGATAACACTAGTGAGCCTGACGGACACCACCCTGCAGGACCAAGAGACCACCATCACTGATGAAGAGGGAATTTGGGAAGACAAACCTCCAGATGGGGTGAGGGAGGAAAGACAGAAAGGCCAAGAGACAGAGGTGACTGTCCAGTTACGCAAATGTCAGTCATCCAAAATCCACCGACATGTTGACTTTTTGACTTGGCAAAAGGCAGCAGGTGTCTTTTGTAATTGGTGAACACAAACCTTGTTTTCTCTAGGGCTCAGAATCCATGGTGTTACTGGATGAAACTCCAGAGGACAAGAGCCAAACTCATCCAGGTAAAATCACACTCTTCACAGATGGAATATATTTAAATATAACGCTGTTGGGAGTATCTGCCTGCATAGGTGAGATTGCTGAATTATGAGCCTGCTTCTGATTTAAATATGGATGTTATGAGGAACAAAAAAGGAGCAATACTCAAACAAATTAAACGAATCTCAAATCTTTTTCAGTCAGAACATTATAACTCATTTCCCTCCCTACATTCAGCGACGCTCCTGGAGTTTCAGTGGGGTCCTAGCGGAGGCCTGCAGGAGGTCTACCAGCAGAAGCGCAGAGCTCTGCTCCAGAGATCATCCCGCAGGGTGGAGGAAATCAAGGCCAAAGGGGCTCGTGCCAAGATTCACCCTGAGATCCAAGCTCCATCTGAAGCCAGAGAGCAGTCTAAAGCAAAGGACTCTCAACCAGTCACCTGTAAGGCCAAGACTAAGTCAGAACCTCAACACAAGACTAATACCAAATCAAAGGGAGGACAGGCTGAGCAGCACCAAAATACTGAGAAATCTGGCTGCATCAAGCAGAAGCAGCCCCAGCTTCCCCCTCCAGGTATCTTAACTTTATACCATTTGACACTTTGATTCAAATTGCTTAAAGTACCACGAGCACGACATTTGTATCACGGGTGGCAATAAAAAGACAAATTATACAAGTTGGAGCCTTTAGCCCGGTTAGGTTCCTTTTTTTGCACCATTTCAAAATTTACCTTTTGATTCATCATTATGCTACTTAAGAAACTCCCAAAGTCACAATTATTTGTCTGACACCAGTTATTAGTCTGCTTTCATTCTGGGGGAGTGGCAGGTAAATATGGCATTACATTTATTAAATGCTTTCTAAGAATATTTTTATTCTAAATGGCAGATGTATAATCCAGAAATCTTTCCCTAAAATTTCCAGTAAAACGTGCGTTCAGTTCGGCATGTCAATACTTCAGCTGAATGGCTCTGTACTGTACTACGTGTTTATGAGCAAAATAAGAACCTGTGAAGTTTCACCTACATGTCAGCTATAAGTGATAAGTTACAGTGCCTTGTAAAGTCGTCAGCAACTGTAGAAGTATTAACTACTGCAACAATCTTTTTTTTCTGTTCCCTCAGTGAGGGATTCCAGCCTGAAAAGGGTGGATGAGGTGAAGATCTGCACACCGGAGCAAAGGAAACGGGATGTTTCCGAGATGCACCAGAGAACTCAGAGGTACTGCTACAATATTAGCTTTTGAAGTAAATGTTGTTTATCTGTACTACAATACACCAAACAGATGTGGCTCTGAATGTTGTTTTTTTGTTTGTTTTTTTTAAACGATATAAACAGTAATTAAGGGTTAAATCTAATACGTGGTTACTTGTATTACACCTAAAGACCGTGTGTTTCTGCAGACTGTATGAGCAGCTGGAGGAGGTGAAGCATCAGAAGGCAATCAGGAGCAGACAGGAATGTTATGCAAAAAACCGACTGAAGGCCAAGGAGTTCCACAAGGTAAAAACACATAACATGAATTAGAGTGTTTAAAGACAATCTGATTATTAGAGAACTCCGGGCATCAAACTATGTTGTAGTTGCTTAAATATTTTTCTACCCTCTCTTCACAGAAAACCTTACAGAAACTTCGTGCCAAGCAGACTCTGCAGTGATTGACTTTGAATGTGTTCTACTTTTGTACATTTAAGTTATTTTGTAAAGTTTTATCAATAAAGCATTTTAAGTTATTTGAATCTACTTTTTTGCTCAAGTTTTGCAGACTGAACCATGGCACTTATTTTAGCAAATAACAGGTTACTATTGACATTTCAAATCACAGTCAACACTAACTTTCAGATGAGTTTCTTTTAATAAGATAAAACATTCATTATGTCATTTACAGATATACAAAACTGGCTTTTTTTTTTTTTTACAGCAATGAGCTGAGAAACAAATCTGTTGACAAATTCCTCCACAGTGGAGGATAAGTGAGGTCGGTCTGTCTGTCTGTCTGTCCGTCCGTCCCCCCCCCCCACACAAAAATTGTGTTTTCTGATCCGTTACGGTCACACATTTCTTATATTACAGTTTGTAAGAGGTCACCTGGGGGAAGATGTTAACCTGAACTAAGTGATCGATTCTGATTCCACACATGGATGACTTTAATTCCTTAGTATTGTATCCTGATCTCAAAATGCTTTTTCAAACAATAACACAGATCTTTGGAAACAAATCCCCAAAGAGGACCATCTGCCCTCATTTCCAACAGTGGTTTCAAGCCTCCATCTCTTTAAAGTCTCATTACCTCATCTTCAATTTTTTTTTTTTTTTTAAGAAAAAACAAATCAAATGTGGTTCCCCCCCTCCCCACAGAAAGGCCACAGTGGAGGAGTAAAACGGCAGCTTTTGTGTTTATATCTGAACTTTGCCTCATTGAGGTTTAGAGTTTGGAGAAAGCTATGGTCTTGGGACTCTTCTTCTCCATGGACGCCTGAGCGGATTTCATCACATCTTGAGTCTGAAGCATGCTCATGTTCCAGGTAGCCTGGAAAAGGATGAACAAAAGGTAGTGAAGGAGTTAAGTGTTGACTTGGTGTGACAGAGGCTGACAAAATACATCCTCAAAAAAATCCTCCATTGTTTTCACGTTTTGAATTAGAGGTAGATGATGTTCTTACCATGTAGTCCAGTCCCTCTGCTACACTGTGGTCTCTGGAGTAGATAAGGTTGATTTTGGTGCCCTGCACAGCTACAGGGCTGCGACCTGCGATCTCCCCGGCCATCTCCAGAGCTCCGGCAATCATTGCCTCCTTATTTGCAAACACTCGGCTGGAGGGGAGATGTGTGGAGGGTTTCAAAGTGTGAGACTAGTTGCTTAAAAATAATTGATAGTAGTGCTTTGTTGTTTTTGGTTGAAAATCTATCCCTAACAGGCTTCTTAATTAAGTTCAGGTTATAGATCTACAGTGTAACACTGAGGAAATACATTCTTTGTGCATTGATGACTGTATTTTTAAGCTAATCTTGTTACGAGAACAAACCTATAGCCCTTCTTGTGACTGGTGACACCCACTGGTGATCCTGTGTAACCAGTATTATGAGGTTATCATGGAGATTTACCCTGGTTAAACATGACCAGGATTCATGACATCAAAAAGCCCTCAGTAGGCCTGAAGATATCTGGCTAACCCACTTAAAAAATAAAAACAACAACAAGATGATGAGCCTGTGAGCTACGTCACCTCTAGTGTGGCTGAGCCAATCAATTTAGCAATAATAAGGTTGCAGCGGATCACTTTTTGACTGAGGTGAAGGCACTACAGTCTTAAGCCCAGGTTCAGTAAAAACTACTATTTAAGGAAAGAAAACACCTACAGTATATAAGAGTGTGAGTCTGTAGATGACGACTGACGAGTGGACGCACTTACCTGACCAGTCCGCTGCTCTTGGCTTCATCGGCGTACATCTTCCTGGCGGTCAGAGCCAACTCATTCACTAGGCTGGAGAAAGTGGGAGAGTTAATCACATGACCACAATATGGATTTATTACATACATAAAGGGGGTTTAGACATATAACTTTAAAGCTACAGGAAACTCAAAACTGAGTTGTTGGGGGCTCATCCTGGTCTAATATACAGTTCATGGCTGTGAGATTCCTCTGTTAAAAAAAGTACGCACATCCAAAAAATAAAAACTCTTCAACAGGTGCTGGACTTGTGCCTGAAGATCTGATTGAGCAGACGACTGTGTGTGTGTGTGTGTGTGCGTGCGTGTGTGTGTGTGTGGATTCTACTTTTTTGCTGTGTTTGCTTGTTGCCATAGCAATCCCCCCAGACTGTCTTTGGTTTATTAAAATGGTCCGTTTACCTGCGGCTGCCGATGACTTTAGGAAGTCTCTGGAGAGTTCCAACGTCTGCTGCAAGTCCAATATCAACTTCCTGTAAAGTGAAACCAGAGAGACAGACATCATCTCTAAGCATCATATCAGACAGCATCAGAACCTGCATCCTGTCTTCTTGATCTCAGGTCTTTCTTATAAAATATTAACTGTTTGTTTATGCTTTAACTAACTAAACACCACTGTGCATGACGATGAATATGACATTTTCATTCACTTATTTTGTTGGTTTTATATGGAGCCCCAAAACTGCCAAAGACAGTAAAATGTCACAAATATAACTGGATACATCAGTAAAAAATATTGTTAGTTAAACAATTAAAATGGAGTGTAAAAATAAATATAAAGTATTTTCTTTTACCTTCATTCAGTTGATAAAATTAATTAAGTTTAGGTTATTTTATTAGCACAAAGGAGGTGATTAAAAAAGGGATTGTGCAGGAGAGGTAAGAAACTGCAAAGGGCTTACAGTAAAAACACCTCTATGATTTACAATTTATCCAAATATTATGGTTATTTGTTTCCTTAACCTAATGAAATTAAAACTTAATTTATTTAACTCTTCTATTTATTTTTTACTAGCTCATTTTATTTTCCAGCTCCTTGTTTATCTATTCCATTTTCCCCCGAGCAACATATCCCATTTCTATCAACACATTTTTTTTTTTATATATATATTTATTTATTTATTTTTTTTCCAATTTAGATGGACGTGTACATACCTTTACCTGGAACCAGGCGTCCTGGGTGCACAGGCGAATGTCACAGGCTGTGATCAGGTCAACACCTGCCACAGAGCACAACATCCACCCTGAACAAGCTTCTCACTTCTCTTTCTCTACCAGTTTAAACTACACAACCTCCTCTGATACCGTCAGTCCAAGTCTTTGCAGACTTTAATAGGCAAGACACAACAACCTCCTGTATGAAAGAGCAGCCAACTTTTCCATGCAAACAAACAACGTGGCTGTGGGCAACCTCATCCTGTCTGTCTCTGACATTGGCCATCCGGGATAACTGGTATCATGAAGCTGAAGCTCAGTTAATTTAGGGTGGACACACATGGGGAAACTGCAGCACCAAAAAGTGATATTTAGCGAGGTGAAATATACTATGCTCTCAAAACTAGGAGAGCAGAAGCTGCAGAAACATGAAGAATATAATATATTGAAAGTGAGACTTAAGTGTGGGAATTACTGTATAGTACTCACAAAGTCACCTCATGTTATCCTGAGCAGCAGTAATCTCAAAGAGGTTCTACTGATCTATAAAAATGCCTCTATTGTTCTTTATCACTTGACACTTTATTGTAAACTCAGGCTCTATTTTGTCCATGTCAGGATCCCGTAGTGATCTGATTGGCCAGTGGTCAGGGTGCAGCATCTGTTACCGTGGTGATCTACTCTGGTTAAAAGTGAGCCAGCTACGTGAAACCAGAAAACCAGAGTTAAGCCCAAAGATACTAATCTTATTTGTGATACAGGGCCCCTCTGGTCTAATTTAAAATCTGAATTTATGTTGCCACTATAATAGTATGATGACGACGCCCTACCTCCCCCAATACAGGCTCCATGGACGGCCACCACAACAGGCTTTGGACACTACAAGACGAAAACAGTAATCAGTAAGTTCACAGGAAAATACACTGACAACCCAACATTTTCAGTGTCTGTGACTGGTCCGATCTTATGGTTCCTTCAGGTCTGACCCTCTCGATGACGGAGAACGTCTCTTGGTACTTGGTAATTGTTTTTCGGAGGTTCCAGGAGATTCTGGCCGTGTCGTCGCCCTCTGGTTGGAGTACGTCGGTGGCCATGTCCATCAGGTCGATGCCTGGACAGAAACACAGCTCAGAGAATAAATACAACTTTACTAAGAAGACTTTTTCCTTAAAGTCCGAGTTAAAGTTTTCTTAAAATAAAATCAGTGGCACAAAACACTGGAGGGGAACTTTAAGTATTTAAGGTTTTCTCCTTATCTTGGTCTTATACTGAAGGAATCCCTTAAAGAGTGTTTTGTGACCGGGAGAACCCAGTGGATACGATGAGTGATTGATTTTACACTATAGATTTGTGATTTGTCCGACCGTCTCGAGTTGGATCGCTCTACTTTCTGTTCTCTTCCATTTCCTTTGCTTTGTTTGTTCTAAGGTTTTATGCTACAGGATCTTTCCAATCAGTAATAGGCGAGGCATTTCATGTCCACATTTAATTTTCGTCGCAATTTCCTCCCACATTTGTTGTTCAAATTTACTCTTTAGTATGTGTTTTCTTTTATTGTATTCCTCAAGAAGTATATTTTCCTCCTCTGACCAATCTGGTTTTCTTGTCTTCTTTTTTTCTGCCATTTTTTTTATCATCTATAGGCCAACTTAGGAAACTGTAGAATTTTACTGCTGTAAAATCTCTTTCAATGCAGTAAATGCCTCAACGTTTTTCCTTAACTAAGGAAATCTTTTCAGGGATTCTGTGCAGCACCCTTAAGTAAGTCCCTCAGCTAAGGAGAAATTAAGCCTTAAGTGTCATACTCAAGGAGAAAACTTAACATGTTTTGTGCAAACAGCCCCTGGTCATTAAAAAAATGTCATAAAACAGTCTGATACACACCTGCTGTGAAGATCTTCCCTGCTCCAGAAACCACCACCACTCTGCAGTCTGGGTCCCCTGCTATCTCATTAAAGCAGTCCACCATCTCACTGGGAGAAAAAAACCCAAAAGGTTCCTGTCAGTGTCGGAAAACTGTTAAATAAATACTTTCACATAATTGGTTTACTTTTTAACATGAGCTAAATATAAATTATTTTAAAATGGTTCTTGTAATTTTATTTAAGTCATCTGTAGGCTAGTTGCTTTTTAAAATATGCACTACATTCAATTAGCCAATTTTGAAATAACTTTGCTAACACTTAAAACTAAATAAAACGTCTTATAATCAGCACTGGGTAAAAAAATAAATAAAAAAATATTTTAATAATCACTTTTAACAACAACAACTTGACTAATTAACATTAAACATGTCAGCATTTCATGTAAAATATAAAATGTTAATTTGTTTTAAACAGATTCCTGCCTCCAGAAAGCTTTGTTCATGGCGTTGCGCTTCTCAGGACGGTGAAGCTCTACGTGTGTGACGGACTCTGCTGGGTGGCTGATGGCCAGGGTGGTGTAAGGAGAGATGGGACCCCCTGAGGACGACATGGCCCTGACCACAGCCTGACTGGGCCGCCACAAGCCGCTGCCTGAGAGAAAAGAGACAGAAAACAACAGAGTGAGTTCATCCAGAACAGCAGCAACAACGCTCCAAGAAACTGTAACAGTAAGAAGTACAACTTAGATTTAGAACAGAAGAACAATGGAGGCTAAATGGCTTTAACCGGACTGCCACGGTAACTGTCAATCATCAGAAAACTAAATTCTAAATTCTAGCCCTAATCCAGGGTATTTTACAACAGATATCCTGAAACAAACTCTAAAAATACAGATATTATTTTAATTAAAACAAATCTATGTAAGTGTGGCCAAGTGGAGTAAAGAAGAGCTGAAACAATTTGATTAATCCGTTAAATCGATCCAATGATTCTGATGAGCAACAAAACCTTTTTTTTAAAGACAAAAATGTCAAATATTCCTACTTCTAGCTTCTCAGTTGCAGGGATTTACTGCTTTTCTTTGTCTTGTGTGATGAATATTTTTAGGTTTTGGTCTGTTGGTCTGGAAAAACAAGCAATTGAATGACATCACCTTGGGCCTTTGGAAGTTGTGCTGGGCGTTTTCACTATTTCCTGACATGTTATAGACTTAACTGCTAATCAATAACAATTTCATTGTTAATGAAAATAATTGTTAGTTGCAGCCCGAGAGTAAAGTATAATAAAATACTTATTTGAGCCCAACAGATCAGCTCTACAATACAATCTTACATGACATGCTGCACTGGTGACCTTTCACCTACATAGCGCCTCAAAGCTTCTGTTGACCTCAGTTACATATACATTACAATACATATTCATCTACAAACTAGTACGAGCTAATAGATCTGAAAAACATCTGTATTGTTAACATCAGGTGCACTGTGAAGTTTCACACAACACACATTCCTTAATAGCACGACAAACAGCTAACGAACACATAAAACATGGTCACTTACATTTCATGACCGCTGACCGGACAACGACTGACAACATCGCCCTTTGAACGAGTCAGAGTCCAGATTATTTATTGATCACCAGAGAGAATTAATTAACTTCACCTGCTCCCTCGGTCTCTGTAACTCAGTGTGCTGCTATCTAACGTTAGCCTGTACCTACACTGACGCTAGCTAACGCTAACTAGTTATTAACAACTGTTTTACCAAAAGTCTTTGGTGGTAAAGTTAGCTGGTTGCACGGCAGCAAACGTACAAAAAGCGGAAATACAGTACTGCTGTATATACCAAAAGTTAAGATGCAGGTTGCAGCCAACCAAATATAATAGTGTGCAATAACAATGACAGTTTCATTAAGCTAGTTTAGCTCAAGCTCCTTTCCAAACAGAAAGGTTCAGCTCGGTTCAGCTGCAGTGTGTATATATCTGAGACCACGCCCACCTGTAGACGACGCTACGGTGGCTGAGAAGGACAAATAGACCATAGCGAATCAAAAGTAAATGAAAATGTTAATTAAATGTAGCAATTTTAGCAACTATAAAGCCGAAATAATCAGGATAAACTTGTATATGTGTTTGAGCCACAACAATATTTGACTTTCAGCACAAACAATGAGACTTAATTAATGGATAAATGGACAAAACAGAAAATATTTATTGCAAACTGCAGAATTCCAACAACTCCCACGATTAAACACAAAAGGTGGCTTAGAAAACAACAATAATAATAATTTTAAAAAAAAATAGAAATATAGTTATTTTAGCAACTATTAAGCAGAAATAATGACAATAAACTGTGAAATAAATATATTTATACATAAATGTTGATATTTATGAACATCAAAATGTAGTTTTTATAATAATAATTGAATAACTTTTGCAAACTTCACATCATGGGGTCATTTAAGTTTCACACATGTGCATTTAGTGTAGACATACTATAATAATTTGAAAACATGAGTCTCATTTCTGAATCTCACATTAGCCTATGTAGTTTGATATGTTATTGATATGAGCCAAACACCCCTTCACAATGATTATCAATAATTGTCTACTTTTTTTTACGCCACATTACGGGCCCACTAATGAGCTAAATCATTCACATTTATTATTTTATATAATAAATGTATTATGTATTTATTTATTTTATTTCTGATCAGTCAGCAGTAATAGGGGTCCATTACAAAACCTTTACAGGAATCTTCATGCACTCTGAATCAGAATCAGGTTTGTTGCCAAGTAGGTTTACACATACAAGGAATTTGCCATGGTATATTTGTGCATAACAATAAACATAGTAAGTAGAAAATATAAAGAAAGATAAAGCAAGGCAAAGTCAAGAAGCATAAACAGACAACGGAAAATTGACATGACAACAAGACATGAAAAAATATTGTAAAAAATCAAAAGTCTGTACAAATATGAAAGATCTGTACAGTTTTGTGCAGGGATGTGCAAAATATTTACCAGGGAATGTGCAAAAGTTCATAGTATGAAGTATAAAAATATTTGCAATGTGCAAGATAGTAATCCAGAAGATGTGCGTTAATAATGTAAAGCGTGAGTCAGGTGTGAATGTTTCTGTACTTTACACAGACCTCAAAACCTCTTTTGATACAGATTCATTTTGTGTGAGATGTTGAGGCCAAAATGTGTAGCATTTTGTGTTTCAGTTAAACTCTCTTGTGAAAAAAGAGCCAGAGCAAAAATTAAATACCGTATGACACACCCTCAGAATGAAACATGCATATTAATATTAACTTTAACACATTATTTTAAGTCCTCGACAACATTTTTTCCAGTGTCAGGAGGGGTGAACACAGTCTTGAACTACCTGGGAGGCACTGCAGAGGTGAAACCAAATTTGCATAACATGACTGACCTCCGGCACGGAGGACTCCGGTCTCGGACCTGGGGCAATTACTTTACCTGTTTTTTGTTTTTCGGAGCGGCGACGTTTCAGGACCAACGGCGGCTTTGAGTAAGTAAATGTACTTGTTTTCTCCTTTATTTGCAGTAAAACCCGCCTCTAATGTCAACAAAACTAAACGTCAAGCAGCTTGCAGCCTTTCCCGTTGCATAGTGGCTAACTAATTAGCTAGCTAACGACATTAATGACGCAGCTGATTTTGGCAGCCTCCGGGGATAATTTAGGTGTTCTGCTTCAAAACTTTTAAAAACTCTTGTTTCTTTTATCATGCAGGTGGATAAAACTTGTACAAATGCAATGAAAAGTGTCAAAATTGAGCTAATATGGCGGCTGTCGAGTCTAATTAATCCACCTGAACTCCAACTCGGAAAAGTTCCTAAAAAGTAATTTTAGTGCACTATTTTAATATTTTACTGATATTCTAGCTCAGTTGGAGCTTTCGGATGTTTTGTGTCGAATATTTTAACAGTAAATGAGAGTAAAAGCTCAGTGAACGAGTTAATTAAGAGACGGCAGAATAATTAAATCACATTCTTTTTCAACAGTTTCTCTACGGCGCATGCGCATTTCCCCGCTCAGCATTTATATGCGGAAATGGAAAACACTGATATTTTCGCTACACAGAATGCTAAAGACACACTAATTGTCGGTATTATACTCACTGTGATGACAGAATTAGTTTTTTATTTTTTACATTGGATGAATCTTCGCTTTTCGCATAATAACAGCGAAAAGGCATTTTAAAAAAGCTCTATCGTATAACCGGCAATGCATTGTGGGAAGAAGAAAATAAACGAAAAGTGTCACGTTTGTCGCGCATTTACGTGAAATCTTTCCAAAAGATAAATCTGGTCAAAGTGCTTGATGCTTACTCACTTCAGTGCCGATCACAGCGTGTGTTTACATGTAGATAACACCATCAGTCAGCATGGTGTGTCTGTGAAAGAGCTGCTTGTCTCTGAGCTGTACAACTCATACTTACCTGGCAGGGGAGATACCATGATCAAGAAGGTGGTTCACCCAGGGCGAGGCTTAACCATTGCACTCTCGGTTGAGCTGACCTCTGCGAATTCCCCAAATGTGGGAATCTCGACTGCATAATTTCTGGTAGTGGGGGACTGCGTTCGCGCTCTCCCCTGATAACATGTTGAATGAAAACCCAAAACCGTTCCTGACTCCGCGCTGATAACGTTAAACAGTTGTAAGAACATCGTTTAGAAAAGAAGTTGATAGTGTAAAACAAGAACAAAGCTGAACGAAGATAGGTAAACAAAAACCTATTACTGTAACTATAATGTGCATACAAGCAGGTTTAAAATACATATGTGTATATAAATAATATATAAAAACAAAAACGAACAACATACATTGTCTATATACAAGTCAAGGTGTTTCTGTAAATTGTGAACAAGAATAATGATTGAATGAATAATGTAATGATTATCCCTGTACTGCATACCATTGATCTCAGGCAAGGCAAGGCAACTTTATTTGTATAGCACATTTCATGGGGCAATTCCATATTCAATGTGCTTTACAGGGTAATAAAAATACAACAAAGATGAAAGAGTTACGATATAAAAGTGCAAAAATGCAGGCAAGCGATACAAGAGATAGATCAAAATCAAACCAGTTTAAATCAAGTGAAAATAAAAAGATAGAAGATCACAGAAAACATTCCCGTATTTAGATGCACAATTAAATTAAAAAGTTTTTTTTAAACAGAAAACATGTCTGTGCCTCACCCCTCCCTCCACCTTTTCATTCCTACACGACTGTGTTATACACCAATCAGCCATAACATTATGACCACCTGTCTAATATTGTGTAGGTCCCCCTTTTGGCGCCAAAACAGCCCTGACCCGTCGAGGCCTGGACTCCACTAGACCTCTGAAGGTGTGCTGTGGAATCTGGCACCAAGACGTTAGCAGCAGATCCTTTAAGTCCTGTAAATTACGAGGTGGGGCCTCCATGGATCGGACTTGTTTGTCCAGCACATCCCACAGATGCTCGATTGGATTGAGATCTGGGGAATTTGGAGGCCAAGTCAACACCTTGAACTCGTTGTCGTGTTCCTCAAACCATTCCTGAACCATTGTTGCAGTGTGGCAGGGCGCATTATCCTGCTGAAAGAGGCCACTGCCATTAGGGAATAATGTTTCCATGAAGGGGTGTACTTGGTCTGCAACAATGTTTAGGTAGGTGGTACGTGTCAAAGTAACATCCACATGAATGGCAGGACCCAAGGTTTCCCAGCAGAACATTGCCCAAAGCATCACACTACCTCCGCCGGCTTGCCTTCTTCCCATAGTGCATCCTGGTGCCATGTCTTCCCCAGGTAAGCGGCGCACACGCACCCGGCCATCCACATGATGTAAAAGAAAGCGTGATTCATCAGACCAGGCCACCTTCTTCTATTGTTCTGTGGTCCAGTTCTGATGCTCACGTGCCCATTGTAGACACTTTCGGCGGTGGACAGGGGTCAGCATGGGCACCCTGACCGGTCTGCGGCTACGCAGCCCCATACGCAACAAACTGCGATGCACTGTGTGTTCTGACACCTTTCTATCAGAACCAGCATTAACTTTTTCAGCAATTTGAGCTACAGTAGTTCTTCTGTTGGATCGGACCACACGGACCAGCCTTCGCTCCCCACGCGCATGAATGAGCCTTGGCCGTCCATGACCCTGTTGCCGGTTCACCGGTTTTCCTTCCTTGGACCACTTTTGGTAGGTACTGACCACTGCAGACCGGGAACACCCCACAAGAGCTGCAGTTTTGGAGATGCTCTGACCCAGTCGTCTAACCACCACAGTTTGGTCCTTGTCAAAGTCGCTCACATCTTTATGCTTGCCCATTTTTCCTGCTTCCAACACATCAACTTCAAGGACAAAATGTTCACTTGCTGCCTAATATATCCCCCCCACTGACAGGTGCCATTGTAATGAGATAATCAATGTTCTTCACTTCACCTGTCAGTGGTCATAATGTTATGGCTGATCGGTGTATGTATGTAAACAATCCAAAGGAGTGGGTGTGATGTTCAAGTTCTTTATTGTTATGCACTACAATTACAGTGAAGCAGTCATTGGAAATGAAATTCTTAATTCTCAGGCTCCTTCCAACAACAACAACAACAACAACAATAATAATAAGCTTTATTTGTACAGCACCTTTCATACAAAACATGCAGCTCAGAGTTCTTTACATTTAAAAATAAATAAAAACATGAAATACAGGTAAAGATAAAACGCTCAACCAATATGTATAAAAAGAAAATCACGCAACTAAAAGAGAATCAAAGACATGTCACAAACTGACAAAAGGAATCACACATGAAATAAAATTTAAACTAATTGAATTACATAATTATGTTAATCAGGAAGGCCAGTAATGAATGCAGCGTATGAGTGTAGTGAGTGACAGGTGCAAACAAAACACAAACCAGCTGGTGGAGACCTGGGAGGAAGCCAGACTGAGGCCCAGTTTACTGAGGTGTAGACCGTTTCCTGATGTCCTTCCCTACTCTGCATATTGGCTCCTGAGCCAGGAAGCCAAAGCAACCATACAAGCAACAGGCAGAGAGGCAGGACATCTCGTTAAACAGTGCAGAAGTTAAAATATAGGAAAATAATATATATATATATATATATAGAATAAAGGTAGGCAGGTGTACAGTAATGATAAAATGAATAAGCTGTAACAAGACAGGTTATAGACAGGCTAAAACAGGATATATTTTTAGACCGGCAGTGCACTCATAAATATGTTTATATACACATAGTATGATGTATGCAGGTATAAACCTATTACCCTCATTAGGGACTTGATGTTGGGTCTAGACGTTTTAACTGATTGTGAGCTTTATTTACAATTTGGTAGATGTTCTGTGCCCTTTAGTAAATACCTGTTTTCAAATCAAGGATATATTTTGAAATCGTTGTATCTGCATAAACTGTAACTTAGCACCAAGTCTGCAGTTTAACCTGCATGAGGAATATGTGCAGTCGGCTGCAGGGTGCAGTTCGCTCTAATCTCCACCAGAGTGCGCTGGAGCTCAGTTTGTTCTCCGTCAGAGATTTAACAGACCAAACATATTTTCTTCCCTCAGAGAGGACTTATCATATGATTTAACGTTTCCTTTGGCATTTATAATTCACATGACGTTAGTTTTGTTTAAAATATAAGTTGCAGCTCTCTATCTGGCAGTAAATAACATAGTTCTCACGTTTTAAATTTCTATTGGACTAGATTGTGCCACGTGACCAGGAAGCGCTTGTTTAGCTGCATATACAACAACCTTACTTTGTTAAAACGACACATTTTCTGTCCTTTTACTCGTCTACTGTGTGTAGTGTATGTTGTTTCTGTCTCACTGAGTGGAGTTGTTACTGAAACAGAAATTTAAACCGTCAGTGAGAGTCCCGGTGCGGAGAATCACGTCCTTACCGCCGACCCATTGATGGTATCGCTTCTCGGCCTTTTGGCTAAGATCAAGTGTAGTATCTGTTCTTATCAGTTTAATATCTGATACGTCCCCTACCCGGGGACCATATATTAAATTGATTTTTGGAACAGGGAGATGGAATAGGGGCTTGCTCCGTCCACTCCACGCATCGACCTGGTATTGCAGTACCTCCAGGAACGGTGCACCCCCTCTCTCTATGTTTAAAATAAATATAGAAATACTTAGTGGTTATGTTGCGGTTGGTTAACATGACCATAATGAATAACTGCACAGAGTTTATATGTTACAGTCGTGTTTAACTGCAGAGCGATTTGAGAACAAGAGGCTGTAAACTGGTGACATGTTATACACATTTACGTAACTGTTAAACTAATCAAATAAGTAACTGTCGAGTCCTCACACTGATCGATTGGATTGAATCTTTTAGGCTTCATTGCTCTCTAGTTCTGCTCATTCCCTGTTTTCCAGCCTGAGAAACACTGTAGATGTGTGCACTTTATTTCAGTTATCTAGATTATTTTTTCTTGCTGTTATCCATATGCAGAGAAACATACAGTGTATATATGTATAATTACTGTTGTTGGACTGTATTGTTTTATACTATACAGCATGTTAAAATCCTGTTTTGTAAAACGGCCTGAACGGTTGTTCACACTCCAGAGCAGTAGGTGGCAGTAGCAGGAATGTCAGTTGTCCATCAGCAGTGAACAAAGAAACAGGAAGTGGTTAAAATGTGAGAAAACGTGTGTTTTGATTCTTTCCTCTGAGTTTTAAATGTGAATCAAACAACTTTTGACTGCAGTATGATTTAGCTCTGGATCACTTGAACTTGCTGTTGAGCTGTTATTCATTTGTTGGAGGTAAAATAGATACAACTGGTGATTTTAGGTCAGCTTTTGATATGGAAATACAGCATTGCATGATGGGAAATGCACCAATTTTTAAGTAAAATGTAAATAATCTTTTTCAGCCTTAGTACAGAACAGTTTCTTCTGTATTAGATTCCTGCAGATTCACAACCCCCCCTATAGCCTCTGTTTTTGGTAATGTATAGTTAGTCAGCACCATCAGTCAGCATGGTGTGTCTGTGAAAGAGCTGCTTGTCTCTGAGCTGTACAACTCATACTTACCTGGCAGGGGAGATACCATGATCAAGAAGGTGGTTCACTCAGGGCGAGGCTTAACCATTGCACTCTCGGTTGAGCTGACCTCTGCGAATTCCCCAAATGTGGGAATCTCGACTGCATAATTTCTGGTAGTGGGGGACTGCGTTCGCGCTCTCCCCTGATAACATGTTGAATGAAAAAATAAACCAAATTTATCAGCTTGAGTTGCTTTTAGGAGATGTTGGATTTTATGTTAAACGTCTTTAGCTGAGTGCATCACATTGATTTCTGTGAAGCTGTTGAATTTTCAATAAAAGTAGAGGTCAATACCATGTAAAATGTAGTGCTCCTGTTTAAGAAGCAAAATAAGTTCCTGTGATAATGTTATTAATATACCCTCACAATTTAATCCAGATTCAGCGGATCATGCTCTGATGCTGTGAAATTACAGTCACGGTGACTCTCTGTTGTTAAAAGGACAGCTATGGAAGTAAACTGTCAGTCAGTGAAGAAGAGAAGAATCAGCCAATTGTTCATTTAAGTTTGCAGAGTTTTCTGATGAAATATGTTTTGGTTGACAATCAGCTGAATAAATCAGCGAATGAATGAATTGTGTGGTACAGAGTTAACATTAGGAATAATGTTCAGTATAGGGTTGACGTCTGCAGTTAGCTCAGTCCTCCACTAGAGACTGCCGGAGCTCTTTTAGTTGTTGTGTAGTTTGTCACCGGACTGTAAAAACACATTACTTTCTTCTCCAACAGAGAACTCGGTTCAGTTGTTTTCGTTGCATGTTTAACGTGCAACACTTTCCGATATCGGTTCTCCTTTTTTAAATGCTGCAACTTTATTTCTAACGTGGCTGTAAATTAGATCTCAGTTTCCGCTGATTGATATTCTCATTGGACCAGAGTGCATCACGTGACCAAGACGACCCCAGGCTCCGCATTATGAATCCATCGTTTCTTGTAAATTTACACATGTTGCGCGTTTTCATGGTATTTCACTCGTAAACCGTTTAGTGAACGTGTTTTCTGTTTTACCGAGTGTCACTTAAACACATAATCCACCGACAGACCTCTCGGTGAGAGTCCCGGTGCGGAGAATCACGTCCTTACCGCCGACCCATTGATGGTATCGCTTCTCGGCCTTTTGGCTAAGATCAAGTGTAGTATCTGTTCTTATCAGTTTAATATCTGATACGTCCCCTACCCGGGGACCATATATTAAATTGATTTTTGGAACAGGGAGATGGAATAGGGGCTTGCTCCGTCCACTCCACGCATCGACCTGGTATTGCAGTACCTCCAGGAACGGTGCACCCCCCCTCTCTATGTTTAAAATAATTCAGGTCTTTTTTGACTCAGGTGTATCCGAGTTAATTACCGGGTATAAGCTGCTAAACGCAATACATTACACTTTGTACATTTTATTATAACCTTATTATGCCAATTGGTGTATTTTAACTGTTCTACAACTCATTTTAAGAACAGGAGGCTGCAAAATGGTGATTATAAAATAAACCAAACCAGTGACTGTTGAGCGAGACAAGGAGGTTGCAAAGGCAAATGTGCTGTGTTCATTGTTCTTTCCACACTTACGTCCTCAAACAGGCCTTGTTTGAACAGTGTGGTGTGTGTGAAAGAAACTATGTGCCACATCGAACTGTGACTATCCAATGTTCCTGCAGTTAAACTTGAGAAATCAAAATGTCTAAAGACTGTAAACTTGATGCTTTCCAAGATCTTTCTGGAGCCGTTTCACCACCATCCACAATTTTTCAAGCTGTGAGCAGCTCCTTCATTTCCTTTGTGCATCACATTGAGATATTCGTGTCCATCAAAAGCACAATTGACCATATTTAGTATGAATACCGTCTGGTTTTAGTGTACTTTAAACAGGTTTGAGTATGTAGTGTATTCAGTGACCAAATAAAGTATGTAGCGTGAATTTGGGACCCTCTACTACAGTTCAGGTCTTGAACAGTTCAAATATATCTTCAGTCAAAGACTTAAGGACACTTGACACAAAATAATAAATTCAAAAGGAGGGCACAGAAACACCTTTAAATTGATTTTTTTTTAATTTTCTTAAAACAAAACAATTCTCCATCTGCATATCAGACACGGAGACGCGGAACTGAATAGGTAGCAATTAAAATAACACAAAGGAAAAAAAAAAGTGAGCTATAATAAAAGTTCAAAAAGACAAATCTTTTACAAAACCATGTTGTCCACTGCCACTGAACCACCTGAGCGTAAAACCAATTCTCTCAAATATGCCTTCTCACACGTCAGGTTACTGTTTAAGCATAATACAAAAAGTAAAAAGGACAACTTAATATTGAAGACATGGGTACTGATGCTCTATAAACCACATCTGGGGCATAAATATCAAAAATGTTAAATGCCGGTTAGCATTTGTTAAGTCTGCTTAATATACCAAATATGAGGAGTTTCCACTTTGGGGATCAATTGAATTGTGAAAGGTATTATTTCACAGTATTTGAGGTGTTTTTGAAAATCAATATTCCCCAGGTGTGTTGCAAGCAGTCATGGTCAAAGTACACGTGAACATGGGAATGGTGGACCAATCTTCGTCTTCCTGGCTACAAGGGTGCGCTCAGTTGGCGTGCTGAACGGTGGAGAAGCACAGTTTGAGGGTGTAAGGGTAAGGACCAGCTAGAAAGAGAGAGAAGAGACTCACAATTAGGCAACGATAAACATGAAGACTCATGGGATAAATCAGTCCTATTTAACCAATAATAATAATAATAATAATAATGTTTACATCCTGGTATGACACATGGACAGCAGATTCATAACTATCCAAGTAAATACAAATACTTAAAAAAAGTAAACATGTAATTAATGTAACATTGCTTCCAACTTAATTACAATAGTCCTACTTAACTGTATGCATATGTTCTATACAAATTTGTTGGTAAAGCAATATCCCCGTTCATTATGGCTTTTTAGGCCGTGTTACAGACGACAGCACTGTGACAAAAAAATAAAAATGCAGCCACCTCATTGATTTGAATTTAAAAAAAATACAATGCAATGCAGCCTAATTTGGCCAATCAAATATGTGCAAGCACACATTCTTGGTAGATTACTTTGAAACGTAAAAGCTGTATTTTTGCCTTTAACCTGGAGATCTTCGCGACAGGATAACTGCTTGATTCCACCGTTTTCAGTCTGAAATCCTGTTCGGCACCACAGAGGCTTATGGGAGCAATTTCAGACGAGCTGTCTTAACACATACCTGCGTTTTTCATCTGGTAGTGGTTCATCATGGCCAGGGCCTCCATGGCATCATTGATGGACTCCCACTCTAGCAGACCTGAAGCACTGCGGTCACTGGGAGCTGCACCACCTGGTGGTTGGAGGGGCCGACAGGGGTCAAAATTGTGGAGATCTTGGATGTATATGATGTTTAAATGTTTGTCTACGTCGAGCTTGACTACTAGTTTTTTCTAAAACACTATTGTTACAGTTCTCGGTAGCTATGGTGCAGTACTTTAATTGAAACATTTGTCTTTGTTCCTTTTTTTTTTTCTCCTATTGAGGGATTTCAGATGTAACAGCAGCCATGTTTGATGTTCATTTTTCAACAGGTTCAGTGGCTTAAAAACAAAAAGACATCTCAATAAGCAGAATCAAAGCAGCTTACTCTTTCCTGTGAACATTTTGACGTTGACGGGGCACTTGACACCAATCTCATCACAAATCTGTAAAGAGCACAACATATATTATTAGGGACTGCATGCACAACAGCACTTTTATTCTTATAGTCAAAGTTTGCAGTTAGTTATTTTTTAGTACATTTGTAAATACTTTCATTGGCCATGCACATATTCCAATGCAACAAAATACAATCAGCGGCAATAAATGTTTTCCTCCCGTTGCCTTTTTAATAAAGAAAAAGCAGGTGTTAATTTAAAGTAAAATTTGTTACATTTCTCATGCGACACTCCTCTGAACACACACCCATATTTCCTCTTTCTACAGACCTGAGAGAAAACCTCGGGCGTGACGTCTGGCTGGGCGTTGAAGAAGTGCAACACGTTGCTTGGGTGCTGGATGCGGTTTTTGGCCGCCTGTTCTGGTGATGTGAACCGGTTGTTCCTGGAGCCGTGGAAGTCCTTGAAACTGCTTGTGCCGTCTTCCAGCTCATAGCACTGACCGGGTACGATGGCTTGCTGCTTGGACACACTGCAGGGACGGATGATTTTACATTTTAAAATACTGTAACATCATAAATAACTGTCAAATGTATAAAATGTGAGTGTAACATTACAATTTACTCTGTTTGGTGTGACCAGGTACTGTTTACTTGCTACTAACATTAACTAACGTTAGCTCGTTGCTTCAGAATGGGCAAGTGTCATTTTAGTGTTAAGTGGCCGCAGGATCCAAAATACGAGTGGGTTAAGCCTATTCCAGGCAATGACCACGAGGCCCATTGCTGTTTGTGCCCTTCAAGCTGGGGACGATGGGACTTTGGAGTCCCATTAGAAGAGCGAAACACCTTTCATGTGCTATTGTGTATTAAATATGAATATTATAATAAACTGTTTTGTTAAATTCAAGTAACTTGGTAAATAATTATTTTCTAGGGCTTAAAATCCATACTGATTTTCCATTATATCCTTCAAACTTTTGCCAGTATGGCTGTGAAGTTGGCATTAAATTTAATTCTAAGTGGTATTAAAAAGGTCTTTCAAAGTCTTAAATTTAACTTGGAGAACCCTGGAGGTACCTGATTAGTAACAGTTTTCCCCTCACTTATCAAAGAGTTGCCATCCAGTTGCTTCTGGCTTAAACTGTGTAGAGTTCTGAAGGCTTCAGTAACACCATAATTTCTTCCTTATTTAGCAGTTTGTTTGGCCCGACACCTACATTACTACAATAGCACTAATTTGTCTCATTTGCAAAAGGCTTCAGTAGTTCTAATATGCTTGAGGCTTCCTGTTTTACAGCGAAGCTTACTTCTTGTGGACAGAAATGTTTACAAAACTCACCACACGTTCATTCTCTGTGCAAAGAGAAAGTTGTTGTTGAGGTGAGTGATGGCACGGTCCACTGCATAGCAGTCTCCCATTTCCACCATGGCTGCCCCAGGCTTACTCTTCATGAACTTCACCTGTGGAAAGTGACAGAAGACAGGATTGACCAGTTTTCTAAAAAAATACAGTGCCGCCTGCCCTTAAAAGAGATAACTCAAAGCGTAGACTCAAATTGTTGGGTTTGAGATGATGGCGTGGAGCGAGGGTGTGTGTGTGTTTATGGATACACTCCAAGTAAATATTTTCCACTTCCAAAATTCAGCAAAGCTCCACCCATGTCACACAAAAAACTGATTGACTCGTTTTAAAAAGCCATCTGTTTAGAGTTGTTTTCAGTTGATAACACCTTGTTTTAATGTTCCTTGCTCTGATAACTTCAGCTTGTTGATTTGCTTCTCATGCATTTCCTGCACAATGTACACATTTTTATCTTTTCTGTGTATTACATGTCCTTTATGGGCTACATTGTGCATTTTCTCTGTACATAGCAAATGAATAGGGGTGTTGTTTGGTATCATGTGACTATGTGGGGCTGTCATTCTTTATCTGGATATACAGCCTGTTTTTCATGTGAATGTTTGCCTGATGAAGAGGTTTAAAAACGATGCATTAATAAAAACTAAAAATAGACACATCTACTGTCAGACACTTACCCGCTCTACATTGCCATAGAGACAAAAGATATTGAAGACACGGTCAGCGTTCATCTTGACGGGGTCCAATCCGTACAACATGACAACTGGAGACTCAGCGTGGCCACCATACTCGCCAGGAGGAGGGGGAGGAGGTCCGTAGCCTGGCCCGTAGCTTCTTCCTCCACGCCCTCTCATTGGTGGACCCATGCGGCGACCCTCGTAAGGTGGGGACCCGTAGCTCTCGTCGTAGCCATGGTAACCGCCTCCTGATGAACGAGGCAGAGATCAGCAAGTGAGAGAACAGAAAATAAACTAATCAAGCAAGGCGAGGTCAACCCAAGTGAACAATTTTCTAGAAAACTTTGTCACTGCTTGGAGTGTGTATCATGAATACAGCGTGTAGAGTCAAAGTTAAAAATGACGACACAGCACCGCTTAACTGCCACTGTGTGGAGGACACATTTACTTATTAATATAACCTACATCCATCAAGTTTAATAATCCAGACTGTCTACAAATGAATCTATTTCAGGAAACAATACAGAAGTAAACAGTACAGAAGAGATAAGCGCAGTATTTTGTATACGCAAGTATGTTTGAGTGCGTTTTCTGGTTCCCCAGGGGTGTGAGCCGTACCGTACTCTGGAGGGTGGTCGCCCAGCAGAGCAGGCTGTCTCTGGCGCTTGTTGGGGTTGGCATTCACATCTTCTATAAAAAGACAAAAGAAGAGGACAAAGGTAGAAAAAAAAAAGAAAAAAATATGACAAGAAAAGACTGGGAACAAGACTGGCTGTAATCTCTACTTGACAATGGGTTGCCTGTGCATTTTAATACATGGTATCATGGCAAACTGACATTTTGAGACTAAAATCTGCCTCAGACTGCACACCATAAAGTAGATAAATTATTTGTCAGGGCAACTTTATCAAGGATTTCAATCAAAATAGCACTTGAGACACGCATGCATTTCAAGATTGATTAATCTTGCCTGTAAGAGCCTTACCAACAGATGTATAACCCCCCCCCCACCACACACACACATACATTACACACCAGACAATCAAACCAAGTAGCTGAGATTATCTTAGTGATTGACCTTGGTTTGTAATAATATTAAATGAGGGACATAGGGAGGGAGGCACAGGGATGTAACAGATGACAAGACTGATATTAGGTTCTATGGGAATGCCCCGAATACACACTCTGAAAACATCCCCTGTGGTAAATATTTAGCATATAAAGTGGAACAGGGGGGACATGGCAAACATGAGGGGGGTGCTGATGATTTGGAAGTGAAAAGGGTAAGGACATCAAACAAAATCACTCTGGATAAGCATCACAAATGGCTACATTTAAAAATAAAGTTTGTACGCTCACACACACCTGCATTGCTCCCATTGCCATCTGCATCACCATCTGTACAGGTACACAATCATACACAATCAGAATGGAAGCCAGGTTAATCAAAAAGGTACATTTTTTTCTGGGCAAATGTGAAATTACCCCAGGTAAATGTCAGGAGAGTGCAGTAAAACCAATCATGACAAAGCCGTCTGTCCTCATTTGAGAAGTGTTAAAGGATAAATGCAGACATAAATTGACTATAAAATGCGGATGGCTTGGTACCTCTGCAGGTGACCAACCAGGCTCATGCAGATTCTAAAAAGCAATTTGTCAACCAAATTTTCAAAAGCGGCTTGTAAATTTTGGACACCAGCAGCCACTGTGGCTGGTGCATGAAAAGCTCTCCTGGCCTTCCAGGTATGCGACGCCTTGTAATAAACAGGGTTGGTCATGGGTCAAGCACATCCTACATGAATTACACACCCTTTCTCCAGATTAAAAACATAATTTAATTCCCAAAGAAACTCAAGTCAAGGGAACCACACAAATGAGATTCCCGATGGCTCCAAATTGCCAACAGAGGGAGCGACAAGACATAGCGAACAGACATACAGTAGGTTTGAGTGACATTAGAAATGCAGGCTCCGACAGAACCACAACCATCACCCTCCTCCAGAAAGAGAAAGATTAAGCCTGTATGAGGGGGGAAAAAAATCGAGTTATGTCAGTCTTGTGTGGCGATGTTGGGTGCTGGGCTTTAGGGTCATGTGGTGCTGTGCAGTTATGTTCCCCGAGGAGGGTCTCGATTTACTTACTGCATGTTTACAAACAGTGGGAGGAGGATATTTGCTGCAGTAGTTCCACCACTCTCCACTCAACTCATTTCATCCCATACTCTTATCCATTTCCTCTTTTGGGGAAACAACTCTCCACCTCAGGATCGATTCCTGGTTTTGAAACGCCCATTGGTGGGTTGGTTGGCCGTTTGGCTGGCGTTTCCATCCTTTTTGTTCCTTTTTGGAATAGTCCGCTTAGCGCCCACTGGGAGGCCTTGAGGCTGCCATAGAGCACATTTCAGTTGGGAAGCTGGCTCCTCTTTAGCCGCAAATTGCCAAACCTGCATCACATGGAAGGCGTTACACAGGTTCTAGAGACTTTAAAAGTATTAAGAAAAAAAAACGGCACTCGAAAAAAAAAAAAAAGGGGATAGCTAAACAGGGATGCATGTAGTAAGAGAATCAGAGGGAGGAGGAGATGAAGAGATGGGGAGAAAGCAAGAGAGAAAAGCTGAATTCCATGTTGGAAGAAACACATAAGGGGTAAAACCAAAAAATGGGCCTGACTGGGCTCTCAGTGTGCTTGGTGGTGTTGTCAGCAGTGTCTTGTCTTCATCAGTTGTCTTGTGTTGACTCCAGTGTGACTGGCTACAGCTTGATTTCGGGGGTGTGAGTCATCTATTGGATCAGTTGGTACGGCGTCAGCAAGTGTCGGAGAGTGTGTTGCTTGAATGTTTTGTTTTTTCGTGTCAACAAGCGTGACGAGCAATGCAGCCCAAAACAGTACAGGAAGGGCCGAGGCTTTTAAAATGTGATCTTGGTCGACTGGTTAGTATCAGTATGCATCGTCTGCTGTACTGAGAGATGTCTGTCACTACCTTCTGTTTGGGTGGATGCTGTGTCTTCTCTGGTATCAGTCTCCATTGGGTGTAGACAGTGGGGGGAGGGGGGGGGGATTGTAGATGCAAGCTTTGGCCTGCTTCAATGTGTCATTCGCTTGTGTCTCAAAATGGGTGAGAAAGGGGGAAGGGGGGAGGGACCAAGTGTAGCTCAGTGCCCAAAACTCCCCACCCTCTAGAAGTGTGCGTAGTCTTCGTGGCTCTTGTGCTGGAATGCGGAGATGAGGAATGAGTGGTATATCAGTCCTACATCGTCATGGTGAATGGGTGCTGTCTTGTAGTTCTCAGGGACATTTGGCCCTCTGTATGATAGTGGCTGTGTCCTCACTGAAGAAGTGGATACTTGAGATGGTGGTTGCTGAGTGGTGATGTTGTCAGCATGTATCTGCCTCTCCCTCTTAGCACAAATTCCTGTGCGTGTTTTTTTTGGACTTGCTGAGATCATCGATTTATCAGGAGAAGATAAGAATTACATGATGTTGCAGGTAGTCTTGTTTGTTTTTTTACTGATGCTGGTCCATACCTCTGTTCTCACTTCTCAGACAAATCACACCTAAAAATATCAGTTACAGACAAGGCTGTTTGACCAACTGGTCTTTTGTCAGAACCACTTTCTATTTTATATCAAACCCATTTTGGCTGCACTGAGTGGGAGTATAAGTACTAGACTTCAGTATGCTGTTGGACAATTCTTGGGATTTTCTGTTAAAAGTTAACAAACAACCAAATGGGAAAATTTAATGGTGGAAGTTAGATGACAGTGGAAAAGACCAGGATCAGTCTTGGTGGCAGGGACATTTTTTCAGAGTTGAAACACATGTTGCCTGAACTGTTAAAGTTCAAAATGATAGCACCTATTACTTCTTTCACCCCAAGGGATCCAAAAAACCCTGCAAAACCTACAGGTGTGGTAAGGAAGGCAGGAACGGCACATGCTGGCAAAAACAAAACTTTGCACACAACAGGGTTTTGTCTTCACGAGGGAGATATGTAAACAGGATTCTTAAGAGGTAATAAGAAACACCCGTCACTCAGCAGTGTGTTCATCAGACAACAGCCCTTTTGTCTTGTTTCTCGAGGCTGCTTTTATAACCGACAGAAAACTCAACGAAGTTTCACAAATCCTGATTCAATCCGATTTATCCTTTGAAGAGAATTAATGTTTGACACGCACTTTTACTACAACTGGTAAAGAAAAAAGTGAAATAAAAACATATGGATACTTTAAACGTATCCAAATCATGCCAAAGTCTACCGTCACCTCCGTTCACGCTAGTCAAAAATAAAGGGCTTGCAACACTAAAACCACCGTGGAGTTAAATTAACCCATTTCACGTTAAATAAAAATCATATTCCAAGATAACAAGGTTATGGCCTTTTGTCGTGTCTGGCTACGTTTGTTTCTCTTTTCTCTCTGCTGTACTCCGGTCTGTCTCACAAAAGAGATCTTGAGACCTGATTAAATAAAAATGTTATATACAAGAGTGGACTGGTTTTTGCAATGTGGAACTGGTCGCAAAGATATTTAAATAAGAAATCTATCACCGTGAAACAGCTGAAACATTTAGCCGCATTGTGATCATGCAAACCTTTTAAAATATGTTTGGTCCTTGGTTACATTCCTCTTGAAGGATTTGACACTCATTTATCATGTCCAACCCTTGGTAAGATGCTATGTACAGTATGTGGTACGTGTCCAGTAAGTCTGTTTGGCTTCCTCCTGTACTTCACCTGACTATAAAAAAGGTATAGTTACTGTATTATTACCAGCAGTAACTACCAGGTGAACTAAGGCTATGGTCTGTGACATATTGTCAAAGAATGAAGGAGAGAAAACAAGGTTAGGACGTTCATTTCTGCAATAATTACAGCTCAGGTGCTGAAACAGGATACACAGTACCATAAACTGCAGCAGAGTTTCAAAGTGCAAAACACAATACAAATTTCATTTTCCGTCCTCTGAATACAGCCACCTCATGTTAGCACACGTTTGAAAGCTTACTACCAAGCGTACAGATCACTAAATCAATGCAACATGTGTTTGCAAGCATTGTGAGCTGCATTGCAACATACTGTAACTGGTAATAACTTCACAACCACAGTCCTACATGTGGTGAATGTTTGGGAGCAGTGAAAGAAAAAAATTCCTTTTGATTTGTCAAAATGTTACTATTTATTTGGTGTACTTACTTATAAATTAAGATTTTATGTTATAAGATTTCCAATGTTAGTTGCACTGTAGCTCACTGTATTTAAAAGGATTAAACTTATAATGTAAATATCTAAGGTCTGGTGTCCTGAATAAAAGCAAATTTTGTGGCTGATACAGAACAAAAACAGTACGCTATTGATGTCAGTCATCATTTTGCCTTGTATGAATATAAAAATATACCGTCAGACTTCATTATCTATATTTACAATAACACAGATTCAATAAATAAAAGTTTAAGTCATTTAAACATTTCAAATACTAACTTCTGTATAAATTTCCTTCTCGTTGCTATTTGTATAATCTTGAGGAAATTACCATCGACCGTACTCTGTTTTAATGAGAATTAGTTACTGAAAGATTTGATAATAGTTTCATTTCATTTAAATATGCAGCATCATTAAATAGTGATGTATTACCTAATTTGATGGAGGTTTTCGTTTTGTGTGCCATGTGAGATTTTGAGGCTTAAATCAGGAGCGTAGCATTTTGTGTTTCATTTGAACTCACTTGTGACAGTGAACCAAAGCCAGCCAGGTCAAGTAAACCAGAACAACTACATGCCACAAGGAACAAGAATGCTAGCCTGAAGATATAGAAGAGCACACAGTTTCCAGACATCACATGCTTTCTCCCAGTAAAGTGACAAATTGTACACCTTGAAAAATACAGTTGATGTTGCTTGCGAGTTATGTCATCTTTCTGTCTGCAAATGTGTTCCTGCCATTCCCCACCACACAGCAGAGCTCAACATTTTGAGCTTTAAAATATCTAGCTGGAATTGTGGGTATTCATTTCACATTTTTGATCTTGTGCTTAAATGATTGATGCCCACTGATTTTCTTCCGGTTTTGTTATGAGCTATCTAACCTGAATATTATTCACATCATGCCCCTGATTTTCCATAACTTTTCACTCCTGCACATGAACCCTGACCATTAGTGTGTATTGAGAAGTGTTAGGGTAAGACCCAAAGCAACACTTCAGTCATAATGCCACACAAGTTCTTTCCAAAAAAAGACTATTAGTATATTGGACACAATTTAAAATGTATCTATTTAGTAGCATTATCAATGAAGGGTGCTGCCTCCATCTTCCCAGTAGCCCACTTGCTGAAACTCCTCACAGTGGCAGTAAGGGTGCTTAACACTATCAGGCTGCTATGCTCAGCAAATGCTCCAGAACGTGTTTGGGTGTTTATGGTTTTACCTGGGCCTCCCAGGTTGGGGTTTGTGTAGTCCCAGGTGTCTTGGTCATTCTTGAACACATTCAGGCGAGTGGGCTGAGGAAACACAATTTATATAAATACAAGCATAAACACAGCTATTCATACGTTTCAGATGAAAAAAACCCAAACATGTTTTAACGGTCTTCAACATATGTGATTTTAGGCAATGTAATGAGGGGTTCGGTCCAAGGTCAGAGTAGATAAATACAACGGGTTGGGAAAGAAATGGTGTAACGGTGCATCAAACAGGCAAAGGGCGTAACCTAGGCTACTACAGAGTCAACAATACTCACAAGTAACAGTTATCCATATGTATCATTAGACAATGAGCATTTGTTTCTTCTATATTTACATTTCATTGTATGTTTTCTTATTGTGCAAATAAACCTTTCTCAAAGCGTTTCATTTCTTGGTGCAAGCTATTTTTGTGTGGGGACATGTCCCCAGTGTACCTGTGCTAGCAGGGTTATTGTGTTGGTTTTCATTCAATTCAATTTTATATATAAAGCTCCAAACCATAACAGAAGTTATCTCTCCGGCCACTTTCATATAAAGCTGGTCTAGATGGTACTCTAGATAATATAGTGCAGCATTATATTGTGCAGGAGTACATGCTGCTCTGTTCCCACCACACCCATTTTATTTATGAACACTGACTGTGCCGTGTTTCGCAGGAATACCTTGGCATACTCAATCTTCAGCGTGCAGCAGCCAGAGTAGATGTCTGCTCCGTTGAGCGATGCCTTGGCCCGCTGGGCGCTTTGCACCGAGTCAAACGTAATGACAGGGTTAAGGACAATACAGGGAAGTAACCAGGTTATTGTACTGACAGGAATGATAATGCAGACCACCAAAAGCCACAAAAGAAAGAAAAAAAAAAAAATACCTGCACACTGCTCTGTTGCTCTAATTCCACAGGGATATGACAACATTTTGACCACAAATTGTCTCACTCTGGTACTTTTTTACCCAAAGAAGAGCAGTGTGCAGGTAATATTTTTGCAGGTGCATATGCCTTTTTTTTTTAAAAACATCCTACGTTTTGTCAAATTGCATTTGATTTGTTTGAACCGTGCTATGTAAATACATTTTGACTGATTGAGATTGCCAGACTACCAGAAGCCACCAGCCAATCAGCAATGACTGTTTTATCATTTGCATCTGTGAAATACACCTACATGTTTTAGAACACTGTGTCTAACAGGTTGGTTTGTTTGTACCGGGGAACAGTCGTTTCAAAACTGACATAACATACCAGAAGTTACACCACCAACAACCACCAGTCTGTCTAGCAGTCAATGTTATGTTTGTCACGCTGTGGAAATACACTAGTAGTCAACACACTGCAGTCAACAATCAGATTGTGACCCCCATGTCAGACAGCACCCATGGAAAAGGATATTCAACCATCGCCTGGACGCCGTTCTTCCTGAAGATGACGATTCTCTGGACAGGCCCACAGTTGTTGCAGATAGTGTAGAGGACATCCTGTGAAAAATTACCAAGTTAAAATAAATTACATACAGACTACACAGAGGCAAATGTTAAATCAAAGTGAGTGCAACAACATTGTGGCATATGTAAATGTAACCTCGGTTTAACATGCAAACAATGACAGAGGTGTAAACAAGTTGTCATTTAGTCTGCTGTGAATACTTCAAGGACAGCTCGGAAACTTTATGCATCCCACAATTTGATTTGGACTCTTTGGACTTTTGTTTCCTTATGCACGTCAGCCTATTCCAGACATTTTCTAACTGTAATGACCACATTCATGAAAACATCCGCAATTCAATTTTTTTTGGGATAAGTTTAGGGCAGCAACTAACAAAGTTCTTCATTATCAATTATTTTTTCTTCCCCGTTTAAGATTATTGTAAATTGAATACCTCTGCATTTTGGACTGTTGGTCGGACAAAACAAGACATTTGAAGACGCGACCTTTGACAGACACTTTTCACTATTTTCTGACATTTTATAGACTAAATGATTGAGAAAATAATGGATAATGAAAATATTCCCCTATGATAGACCAAAATATAAACCAAAGAAAAGCAGCAAATCCTCACAATAGAGAAGCTGGAACCAGCAAATGTTTGGTGTTTGTTTCACGAATGCATGCAGGCAACCCCGGATGTATCTGGTTTCTGCTTCTCATGCCGAGCAGTCGACAGCCATTATTGTAATCATATTAAATATTTCAGCACACCAAATTCTGCTGGAATTTTAACTAGGCAGCATGTTTCCAACACAATAACACACAATGTCTCAGAAAAACTCCAGGAGAGCAGCAGAGGAGTACATTAAGAAATCACAAGCTAAAATGAAAATATTAGCTAGAGGATATTTCTGTCAGTTGTTCAGGCTGGCACTCAATGCAGCTCTGTAGAGACTAATTAACAAACACTGGCGCCACTATTCTGTGTGAATTAACAACCTCCACAATTCTAGTCAAGAGACATATAGTAGTCCAAATCTGTGCGTTTACCGTGGTGATGGGGTAGATGGGGTTCATGATGGTGAGCAGAAGAACATTGTTGACACTTCTGGAGTCGTCAGAGTCTCCCGGCCTGGAGATCTTCTGGCTAGTGGAGTAGTTGATAAAGGCTGGGTGGCCGGCGATGTAAACTTGGTTGTCTGCAGCATAGGTCACGGCTGTGGATGATCCGTTCATGTCTTCGTACTCCACCAGTGCCTGACGCTTCTTGGGCATCACCACCACATAGCTAAAAATAAAAGCAATGAAGGGGTTGGATGAAAAGGCAGATGCCGTCACCTCAACTAGGCCACATTTGCAATTTTTTATTCTAAAAACTTCATATCTTGCAAGTTGCAACCTAACTAGACAACAAAGTGTAATTAATCTGCACTGTGGAAAGGACACATTTCTTTTTCTTTTACATATTTTCCACACAGATGAAGCTGCTGTCTTTATCTACCTGATTGCTCCAAATTCTTGTAAAGCCTCCACGAGGTCAGCCTCCGTAACTCCATCCACCAGTCCCCGGACGTGCACCACCACAGAAGGAAGAGTCTTGTGCGGATCTTCGTACCCCTGTGTGGAAGAAAACATAAAATTTGCGGTGTGAACATTTTTCCTACTAAAGTACTTACAAGAAGAGCCTTCTCTGTTGCAATCTTGTCGTCTGTCTTGAACTGTCATCTGCCATTTCTTGCAAGTTCATAAAAACATATTTAGCATTAAATGTAGCAAACTAACATGTGGAAATATTTACTGGTAGATGTGCTATTTTGTGCATATTTATTATGTTGTGTATATGCATTTTAAAAGATATTCTATTTGTAGGATGGCTTTTTAAACATCTGACCAGGGACAACAGATGACAATCGTTTCTATGAGCATTGTCCCAGACATAAACTAATACAATAACATAAAGAAGGGAATGGGTTCAACGTCTCCTTTGCACAGGTAACCGGGTGTTGTTTTATAAACAATTAGAGATAACGGAGCCAATAGATTGTTACTTATTCTTTGTCGCGTATTTGTGTCATGCTTTCCATAAAACAAAATACCAATTAACCTCAGGTTACTCGGGGCACTTGGGGGGAAGGGGTTAGTTAATTGCCGTGTTACGTATAGTAGTTTAATGTTTAATTTAACACGCTTTTCACCTCCTAATTGAATATCGGTTTAATCAAACTTGCATGTACAATAAGACTAAAATGTTAGCCCACACAAAATAGCGGCTGATTTGATGCTGGCCAGTCTCAGCAGCCTGAATGTGTAGCTCACGGCTAGCACACTGCTAACGTTACCGGTGCTAACCTAGAACAAAGCCGGGCTGAGGCGAGGCCCGGCTGGGGAAACCGCCCTCAAACGATCCCATTCAGACTGTACAGCACAGATACGTGTACCATTTATGTTTGGAGATATGTTCCCGTTAGCCTCACACGTATAATATACAACGTTAGCTCGTAAAAAGAAGAGTTATGCACGACAACCCTTCACACAAACATGCAATGACCTGCGACGCGTCGTGACACATTTTTTCCCCAACGCCGCGCGCATCTGAATGAATCAAATTCTACCAACAACACCGTAACCGCATTTGTTATTTGAGTTAAACTAATCTCCAGTGCAGCTCACAAACTCACCGTGGCCATTCCGTCGGTTTTCTGTCTTTTCGTTGCCCTGCCGTCTTCGCTGTAGTAACGGCTCGCTGCAGTAGCCATGTTGTCCCGGTTAAAAAGGATGGTGGTAGTGACGATGAACTGAAATGGACGGAAAAGTCAAGAAAAACGAGGCTCGTGTATCCACGCCCAGTTCGACACCGCGTGCTGTGATAGGCTCAGGCAGCTGTCAATCAATGTGTGACTTGAGTAACGGCCAATGGGAGAAAAGTAAGCGTAAATAGGCTTTAACTCGCGGTATTATAATCGTCGTCCAACAATGTACATATTAGACAAAGCATCTGAAGCCACCTGTGTATTCTGATTAATTACGTTCACGTTATCGGGCAGATCTTTTTTAAATTATAGATATAAAAATGTGTCTGTTGTGTTGATTATTTTGACTACTGTCCACTTTGGTAATTTTCAGGGTGTTTGTATTTTGTAAAAGTCCCAGTTGTAGAGCTGTTTTGCAGTAAATGGTAAACCAATCAGATGTATTTATATAGAACCTCTTAAAGAAATAAAATCCAATTCAAAGTGCTTTACAAGTGATTGACAAAACGTAGGATGTTAAAAATGGATGAAAGAGAAATATCTGAAGTATGTAATGTACAGTTTTTATGCCTGTATTTTGAAGTCTGTCCGCTCTTTCTCAAATTGCACATCAGTGCAGTAAAAACACTGGCATATGAATCTAGGGATACACCAATAATAAAAACATATCTGTAAGGAAAAACTGAAAAAAAAAAATCTTGTAGACATCTTTCACAGTATCATTCAATGAAGATCATCAAGACAACAAATGCGCTCTTTTTTAAGTTCTACCAAACCAAATGTTATACAGCAAAAAAATAAAATAAGACCACTGAGGTATGTTGAAGAGGTTTATTCAAAAATAAAACTGCCACCATCTTACCAGATAAGTAAGGAACAGAACAACTGTTAAAGCAGCCCTTACATAAATCAAACTGAATACCGGTATACATTTTAAAATCAGAAGTCACAGGAACAAATCGGAAATCAATTCATGGGGTAAATCTATTCAGCACAAATTGAAGCTGATCAGGTTCGTAAAAAGGGCAGTGCAACACAGAAACAACAGACATATTTAAAGGCATGCAGGCCAGCAACTGTTTCCTTATGCCATCATGAGTGTTCATCAGCGCTTGAATTCAAAAATCAAATTGGAGAGCAATACAAAAAAAATAAATCGTTTGCCGATTCTCAATGGTGAAAAATATTTTAAGGTTCAGAAATTTGAGCGTAGGGAATAAAAGCAGTTTTTCAATGCAATGTCCTCACCCTCAAGAACTGCACCAGCCGGGCTATCTTCCACAGCAATTGACTGTATGAGCTGCCCAAATCACTGCTAAAAGTCACCTGCAACATTCAGTATTGCCTTAACATAGGTGTTGCTTCTTACACTTTCTACGCGACCTCTGAGAAGAAAGATGAGCTATGCAGCAGCAGCAACATTTAAAACAATCTCTATCAAATGGAAACTGATTTATGCTATACTGACTATCTGATGCTGCACGAAGACTACAGTCCTGGGGAGAAAATTAAACTCGAAAGACTGGAGCTAGACAGACAAGTACAAAAAACAGCTGCTGTAGGGATGTAAAAGCAGACAGGGTGCAGGGGCTGAGGGTCTGTCTGTTAAGGAGAGCGGTAGGGTGGGTGGGGTGGGGGGTGGGGGACTAATAGTCTTCTTCATTCAGTCGTCTGCTGGCGTAGGGCTTCGGTTTGGACTTGCTGAACGGGAACGACTGAAACAGAAACAGATAGGAGTTAGCTCGCCACAGGGGAGGATGGAAGAATGATCAGAAATACTCAACATCTTAATACAGTGTACAACTTGAAACTTGACGTGAAAGTTCATGACAGGATGGGCGCTGATATTTGTTAACTGTCTGAACACCTCTTTGACCTCTTAGACCGAGGTTCATCTCAAGAGCCACAGATTTTTTTTTTTTTTAAAGTCTTTTATTCGTCTAAGGCAACTAATCTTTGTACGTCTGAGGAATAATTGTCCAGGGTCAAAAGCTAAATACATAATTGAACCCCCCAGGGCAAACAAATACCTATTCAAGTAAATGACACGTCCTTGACACATCGTGTTGTCTCCTCACTTGCAACTACAACAGATTGTTTGCATAGTTTCTGCTTTGAGAAAAAATGTAGGACTTAATCCTTCAATAACTACAAAACACAAGGGGGCACAAACGGATGGAAACTGTTCTATACCATGACCAGAGAAGAAACTGCACATTTGAAAGTCACCTGTACTGAGTCTGAGTACTAAAATAAATACTGTAATGGTAAAGCAGCTTAAAATGATAATGATGTTGCAACATGTATGGCACAAGAAGAAAAACATATCTGACAAAGCCTCCTCAGAGATATCAGCCCATTAAAATTCATGTTGCCTTGCTCTCACTTTATCATCCACGCACTCCCACATGCAGCCACACATTTACACTCTGAGCATGCTTGTTAAAAGGCTCAACATTAGCTCTTTAATCACCAGTTTCCCAGACTACATCAAGCCTGTGCATTTTCTTTCACCATGAACATGAGAGCTTGTCAGGGGGTTTGATTTTTGGTTACCTTTGGAGACAGTGGCAGAAACAACAAGTACAGAGAAGCGAAGGATGAAAGGACTGAAGGACGGATGACTACAACTTGGAGAGACACTGCGCTGGGAGGTTCTTGAAGACTGATCTCTCGTCAGCTCTCTTTCTCTCACTTTCAGAAGCTAAGACAGAGGCCGAAGAACTCTGGTAGGTAGGGGGGTCTGGTAGGTAGGTAATGGATTTAAAAAGGTAGTGGTCGAACTCTGATCTGTGTGGGTCAGCCCTCTGGTACATCTGAAGGCTGGCTGGCTGGCTGGCTCGCTCGCTCTAGTAGAACAACTCTATGTGTGCATGGGCTGATCTCGTCTGAGCGTGTGCGTCGGTTGAACAGACGGTCACCCATTCACTGTGGGGAGGGTTCGGTCGGTAGGTCGACCTCTTTCTCGCTGTCTAACACCAGATGCAGGCGAAGGCTGATCTCAGGTCAGCGCTTAGTCACCCTCCCGCAGGACGTACACACCGCCAGCTGGCAGACCCTGGGCCTGGGATCAGCTGTGGTGTCAGTGCAGTGATCAGCTCCCACCACACGCTTTAAAGAAAATATGAAAAATAAACAAAACTGTGCTGCAAAGATGCTTAAGTCACACCAATGGTGTCGTTTTGTCTGAGCTCAGAGTTCTCTTGATCTAGCCAAATTCAGGATAGGGAATTAAAATTTAAGAAAATTAAAACATTTACAATGCTACCTCTGACCATCTTTACTTAACACTTGTCAATTCAATAAATCAAATTTTCTCTCTTGCTCAGTCAGCTTAAATTCATTTATTTAGAATAGGGCTACACCTAAGGTGGGTGAGATCAAAGAAAAGCAAGAGTACAGAGGATATGGGTGCATCTCACTGATTTTAGCTGCTATGAGTCTGAACAGTTGACTGGCTGAGCAGAGACGGTCTTTCATGTGCTCTTTTTTCAAGATCAAGTGTGAGCGATAAAGAGCGACACTGAGGTTACACAGTGCTGACGGCGCCGAGCTATCAAGAGTTGGAAAAGAGAGCACAAGAGAGAGGTCCAATCTTTCATCTGCTTATACTTCCCTACACCAGACAGAGGGCCCAAGTCACTGCCCTCTACCCCTCCCACTCCACTACTGGCCAACAGCAGAGGCAGAAGACATGGCAGACGATGCAGATCTCTCTGTGTCGAGCAGGTAGAGGGGTCTCGTTGGTCGTCCATCTCACCGTCATGTGGCGGTCGTTTGGTGGCAGCGTGATGCTGCTGGAAGGTGGGTCTATTTAACAGTCATTCCCTGCCTAGGATGGAGCACCTAGCTTTGGCTAACGAGAAGAACATAACTGACCCTGTCTTGGAACGCAAACTAGTTATGGTCTGAACTATGATATGTAAAACCTATAATGATTGATCTAGACCTTACTGGAGCTTCCTCCTACTGAGGTGTTACATACAGTGCATCTGGAAAGTATCCACAGCGCTTCACTTTTTCCACATTTTGTTATGTTACAGCCTTATTCCAAAATGGAATAAATTCATTTTTGTCCTCAAAAATTCTACACACAATACCCCATAATGACGTGAAAAATGTTTGAGATTTTTGCAAATGTATTAAAAATAAAAAACTAAGAAATCACATGCACATAAGTATTCACAGCCTCTTTGGCATGAATGCCAGGCGTCATGTTTGGAGGAAACCAGGCACCGCTCATCACCAGGCCAATGCCATCCCTACAGTGAGGCATGGTGGCGGCAGCATCATGCTGTGGGGATGTTTTTCAGCGGCAGAAACTGGGAGACTAGTCAGGATAGAGGGAAAGATAAATGCAGCAATGTACAGAGACATCCTGGATGAAAACCTGCTCCAGAGTGCTCTTGACCTCAGACTGGGGCGACGACTCTGTGAATGTCCTTGAGTGGCCCAGCCAGAGCCCAGACTTGAATCCGATTGAACATCTCTGGAGAGATCTGAAAATGGCTGTGCACCGACGCTTCCCATCCAACCTGATGGAGCTTGAGAGGTGCTGCAAAGAGGAATGGGCGAAACTGCCCAAAAATAGGTGTGCCAAGCTTGTGGCATAATATTCAAAAAGACTTGAGGCTGTAATTGCTGCCACAGGTGCATCAACAAAGTATTGAGCAAAGGCTGTGAATACTTATGTACATGTGATTTTAGTTTTTTGTTTTTAATACATTTGCAAAAATCTCAAAAAAAACTTTTTTCACGTTGTCATTATGGGGTATTGTGTGTAGAATTTTGAGGACAAAAATTAATTTATTCCATTTTGGAATAAGGCTGTAACATAACAAAATGTGGAAAAAGTGAAGCGCTGTGGATACTTTCCAGATGCACTGTACGTCTAGAATGTCTTGGTTAAACACTGACAACTGGCAGGACTAAGCACTAGAAATGTATTAGACAGCCTACACCCTGTTTCAGTGAATGAGAGACATCTAGAATGAGGGTTTACCTGTTCCTCTTGTGGTTGGCTGGCTGAGATCGTGAGCGGGATCTGGAGGCAGAGCGTCCTCTGGGCGCAGAGCCAGACCGAGATCGAGATCTGGAGCGACTGGGGAAAAGAGAGAAAAACAACATTTACATGCTACACTACTGAATGACAAAGCTGGAGTTATGCTTCTGCAGAGATACGTAGAAACATCTTTGCAAACCTAAGCTGAGAAGGGTGTTATGGGTAACCGTAGGTTGCAGAGGCACCCACCTCTCAACGTGGAGTGCTGACCTGCCCATCAAGCAAGCGGAATGGCTGATCCATCATTGTGTTAGGAAGTTTCCTCTATCTTTCTTTCAGAGTGATCTTCTAGCAGAACAGAGGAAACTAAATTCCTCTTCAAGGCACTTCATATTGTTGCCCATCTTGTTACTGTCCCGTCTATTTACGTTGATAAATCCAAATTCTTTGATGTTTGTTACACAGATGTAGTGGTTTCTTTACAGTGTCACCGATGATTTCATTTTCCTGATTTTTCTTACACTGCAGTTTGCTAAATGTGACATTGCTTCCTAGTGGACATGTACATTACACCCCCAATCTGTGTAAGTATTGAAGACACACAAACTGGACTAAACGACACCTGTGTATGTTCGCTTACATGCAGGCTGGAGAAGCATAATTCTAGCCTAAAACACGCCACCACTGAAAATGTGATTTACAGCTAAAATGATACAAGAATTAACCAGTTTATTGCTTTTTGTGGTGCTGACCCCATGAGGAAAGATGCCAACACCACATCATTGTATGTGTGTAAACACACAAAGCAAAACAATTTTACTTTGCATGTTTCGCTCTACAATCATGTCAGCAGGACGGAAGAGTTTGCAATGAGAACAACAGTGTGTTTCAGATACAAGCTGTGTAATTATGATTTGAAAACCAGCACTTTACACAACCTACCTTCTCACTGGAGTCCTGGACTTGGAGCGGGCTGGGGAGCCAGACCTAATGTTACAGGAAATAAAGTCTGTTTAATTACAGCTATGGTGGGAACAATGGAAACACTTGAGGCGTTGACAACCGGAGTAAGGCTGAAAAAACAAATGCTTGAACTTGATTGATCCCGGAGGGAGGTAATAATCATCATCTGCCCTGCCCTCTGTCAGATTCTGCTGCAGAACTGGATAAACACAACCCTGATGAGGAGCAGCTACACCTCTCACACATCTCGCTAACAATACAAACAGCACAAGAATTTATGTATAACAGTTCATTATAGTTCAGCAAGTTGTATTCTTACCTGCTTCTGCGTCTGGAATAGGATGGAGATCGGCGACGGCTCCTGAGAAAAGTACAAGAGTCACAAAGAGGATAAACACAAGGCTCATCTGTTGGCTTGGCTGGCATGAACAAACGTGACAAAGTGTAACTGTTTATTATTTATCATTCAAGATAAAAACTGCTAGTTAATAAAATCTTGCACAATTAGTTTTTACCAGATTTTTAAAAAGGTACAAGCTCATTTTTATTTGCAAAGTAACTTAACAATTTAGATATCAATCTGGTTTGGTGTGACTTGCTGAGGTTGGATGATTTCACCTGTAGCTCACACCAGTCCATTCAGGCTCAAATGCATTTGGCTTGTGATGCTCAAAGCACCAACAATTATAAACTGAAAGCCACTGAGCACAATAAATTGATGTGAGCTACGAGTGAAATCTCCAAACCCTGGAACATGACACCAAACTTGGCTGGATGGACAGACTGCACTAAATACACAGTAAGTTCCTGTGTTTTTGGATGAGTCAAGCTTTTAAATGGCACCTGCATACCTGCACTATCAAATATAGACCTCCTAATTTAGACTGTGTGCTGTCTCCACATTCAAAACAACCCACCAGAACGAGAATTTCCTGTTATTATATCATAAGGTGTGTCCGTGTTTCGATGCTGACATACCGGCTGTGGCTACGGCTGCGGGAGCGAGAGCGATAGCGGTGCCCGCGGGACCTGGACCTGGAGCGAGATCGAGAACGCGAGCGAGACCTGGAATGGAAAGAAACTAGTTCATCTCCTTCTGTCTTCTACTTTGATTTGCATCAGAGCAACAAATGATGAGCTGCATGAGTGTCAACAACTGTATTCCTTCACCTGCTGCCGCGACGGCCTCCTCTCTTGCTAAAGCGGTAGCAGTCATAAGCATAGTGGCCCCGGTCCCCACACTGGTAACAGCGATCATTGGGGTCGAACTGGCGTCGGCTGGGGCGCCCACGGCCCTTCCGGGACATGCCTGTCGACATCTCCACACGAACACGGGAACCACAAAGGATCCTGAGGAGAAGAAAGGTCAGTAAGAGAAGCCAAAGATTGTTTTAATTCCTGCAATGTTCTTCATGCAGGCTTTAAGGACTTAAAAAACCTACTCTAGATGACATCTTTTGTCTTCTTGATTCCCCTAAAATTTGACTATTTTTTCCATTTCTTTTGTCTGTTTTAAGGCAACACACACAGGATTTAAGTGCTAAACATGAGATAAACGTTGTTGTGGATGCGATTTGTAAATTATACTCTTGTTAAGGCTTTGCGCCTTCTATGCTTCATCTCTTTTGATGTTAAAACAAAAGACTACAGAAATATGTTACTCACTTTCCATCCATTCCTTTCACAGCATCTTCTGCGTCTCTGGGATCCTCAAACTCCACAAAGGCAAACCCAGGTGGGTTCCTGGCCACCCAGACGCTTCTCAGTGGGCCGTAATAACTGAACGCTCGCTCCAGCTCCCCCTTGGCAGCACCATTGCCTAAGTCACCCACGTACACTTTACAGTCGGTGGCCCGAGATGAACTACGGGACGATGAATAGTATGACATCTCTCCTTGCCTGTTGGGAGAAGGGGAACATGTACATAAAGTAGAGCTGAAACAATATGCCCATTAATCAATAAGTTAATTGTAGGAAAATTAATCATTTCAGCCATTTTTCAAGGAAAATTGAAAATCTTTGTCATTTGGACAGATAAAACAGGCAATGTGAAGATATCACCGTAGCATTTTTCACTATTTTCTGATATTTTATAGACTAAATGATTGACTTATTATTAAAGAAAATCTGCAGATTGATCAATTATGAAAATAATTGTTAGTTGCAGCCCTACATTTAAGATGATAGTTGGTGACCCTCTGCCACCTTTTAACCTTTAGCCTAATAAACATTAAAACAACAATTATTTGGCAGATCCTTTTGTCCAAAACTACTTAAAGTCCATACAAACACCCACCAATCCTCCATACACAACAACTATAGCTACCGATTTTACATTTATTTATAGGGAGATTTTATTGATCTATGTGGGGGAAAATATCTGGATTTGAAGAGCTTTTGGAGGACACCGGCGGAAGACATCTCGTTTGGTAGCTCAGCAGGTGCCACAGCGGTCCTGCAGCCTGTTAGCGCGCCAAACACGACCACCTCGGTCTCTTTAAAACCCAAGATAAATCATGTCCTGTTAGCCATTTTCAAGGCACAAATGAGATTAAGAACAACAACTGACACGACTGATTCATAATATTTGAATAACCGTCGTCATTACCTGGTAGATACGGATCCGTTGGTGCTGCTAGTTTATTCCGGCCACGTTTTGTTATGCACAAACTGCCTGTAGCCCCATCAGAAGTCTATTAAATCTTCCTATCGTGATTATTTGTGGTATCTGATACCAGGTGAGGACACACTGTAGTCCGCTTCAATTAAACGATATACGCGGATCGTTCTAAGTAATTTACCTACAGTGAAGAGGATCATAGAGCTCACTAGGCCTTCATTAAATAACACTTTAAAGAAGGCAGGCCTTTTCATAGATAACAATTAAAATACACAATATGGGTTTGATGTGTATTTATATGTGAAATTAGCCGAAGGCCTTGCTCTCCGCCTGCTCATAAACAATGGCGATTAGCACGCGTTAGCTAGCGTTACCTTCTTCCGCTGTTCCGCCGACTTCTGATTCAGCTCCGAGCAGAGATGAAATTCAACCGTCTCCGACAGACGCCGCAGTCGGTATTTAACCAGTTAACTGCTATCCTTGCAGAATGAACTAGCTAAATAGCCACTCTTAATGAACATTAACGAATCTTCCACATGTCTTTCGCATGGATTAACCACCAGCAACGATATCCAACCGCGTGACATCCGCATCTGCGCAGTGTGACTCAAAATGCGCAGGCGCAGCCGCAGACCCGGCCTGCCGGAGAGCCCCCGCCAAAAACTGCGGGGGGTAAACAATTAATGCTGCAAAAACGTTTGGATTCTCCCACAAAAATAACCTTTTTGTTCGTTCTATTTCTTGTTAAATTTAAATATGATATTCTGGAAATGTATCCGTAAACTGTGGCAAGATATTTGTAGATTTATCTTGGATAATATTATCTGTAAATTCGAGCTTTTACTGGAAATGTGTGGGTTTTTTTTTTGTTTTTGTTTCATAAAGATCAACACAGTATATGAAAAATAGTATTTTCTAATCAATCTCATATTTTTTTGGAAAGTTTTACATTCATAAATGTAAATTTGTAAAACCTGTTTTCACTTAAATTACTTAGTATTTATTTATGATGACCCCTGGCATGTTTCATGTTTTATGTTTTCTATATAGATGTATTTATTTTTTTATTTTCTGTCTGTCCCCTTATTTACCTATCTGTGTGTTAACCTATGTATCTGTTTAAATCAATTTGTTATTTATTATTTTGTATTATTGAACTGTTAAAAAAATTGAAATAATTCAAAAAAAGAACTGCAGGCTCCCCAGCTCTGATACTTCCTGTGAATACTTTCAAAATACAGTGATCAAACTGACACACAATCAGAAACACCACATTTTTCAGTGAGAATAATGAAGACATTCATACTGATTATCTGTATCAATGTAAAATTTATTATCAAACAATAAAATACCTGCACCATGTAATGCATTCCAAAAAAATGTCTTCAGTGTGGCCTTGTCTATAATATAGTTTTCGCTGCAATCAGTAATCAGGAACTGCTACACTTTAAATAATAGGCCTATAAATAAGCGTCAATGCACACCTGATAGTATACTACCACTTCTGGTGAATGCTTTCAATGTAGTTACCAAACTGAAGTAATACATATAGGAATGCATTACAAGGTAAAGGGCTTCAGTTGTTTGAGAACAAAATGTACATTAATACAGATAATCAGTATGAATACCTGTATTTATATATCCATTGGAGAATGTGGAGCTGTTGTTTCTAAATGTGACAACCACAAAATATTTAAAAAGATAGTTTCATGATTATTTCTAATTCATTTATTTTGTGACTGTGTCAGTTTGACCACTGCAAACAGGTGACCTTCCTGGGAATGTGTTCCCTAAAGGTTCCCGTTTGGTTTATATTTTTTGCAATCTTTAAAGAACGTTCTAGGAATGTTTCAGTTAGGTATAACATAATATTATATAATATAATAATGGTTCTAGGAAAGTTCTCAGAAGGTTTTTTTGTGTAAAACCTTTAAAGAACCTCTAGGGAACGTTCCCTGAAGGTTCACAGAGGGTGATATTTGTAAAGCTGAAATGTGTAGTTAAGATGGAAAGGGGCAAATTAAATTTAGTTCATAGTATTATTATTATTATTATTATTATTATAGTATTATAGTTATATATGGTAGTTTTATACAACTATATACAGTATATATGTAGCTCATGTAGGCTTTCTGAGGCCCAAAGAAATTCATGTGAACTTCCTCTACAGGCCTGTGGGAATGAACACTGAAGGAGAAAAAAACCCCAGAAGAAGACGGCAGCATGTCAGTTTGATTTGATATTGCCTGAAATATTTATACATTAAAAGAACAAACAAAAAACAATGTTAATTCGTACGCACAGTTAATTGAGTTATTGCGGCTCAGTGTGTGTAAAAAGTAATGCTGTAATGAGATGAGTGATGCCTTCTCCTTTCTGTCTACACATCACTTCTTAAATGTGGAGACTCATCCACCAACATGCAGTGTAGTCTTTTAATTGTATTGTTCTAGAGGGTTTATAAAATTGCATAGTTACAATGCTCTACATCGAACTTCTTCACTTGTGTGTAGCTCCTTTTTCTTCTTTTTTTCTTCACCAGATTGGGCTGCATAGTTTTACACCAGTTCCTAAATGTTTGTCATCTATTATGTTATTGTGCCTGATTTTGCTTTGCTCTGTTTAATTCAGTCGAGGTGAAGACAGTAAGAGTTTGCTTTCTTGGGCTGGAGGGATGCATGGTCATCCTTAAATCTGTTGATTTAGTGCTGGAGTCTGTGGGAGAAGCTGAAACCAGAGGATGTTTGGCATTTTGGCTTGATAAAAGACAATTAATCTATTATTAAAATTGTTGCCAATTCATTTTCTGTCCATCGACTAATTTATTCAGGTCTACGTAGTATCACAGAATAATAAAAAAAAGTATATAAATTAAAATGAAGTCATAGTAGACTAATAGGTTCAAGTTACAGCAGGTCCTTGTGGGTCCTGATCATGATGTGTGTGGTTGTGTGTTTGATGGATGGATGGATTACTGAGTGGACCCACCAGACACAGGTCAGGGGGCCTTAAAGCCAGGAGCCTCTGTATTAAGTGACTGTTTTTAACATTTCATGGTGAAAGTCAAAGAGCCTCGGTCTGTAGGTGATTAAGAAGCTGAAGAGACCGGCAGCCGCTCTGAAGGATGACACACCCCCACCACTGACGACACATGACCGGAAACACTGACTCACCTGTCAGGTAGACCGGAACCAGGTGTGGGAAGATCAGAAGTTGGTTTGCTGGTCAGCAGGACTCGGATTCTCCTATTCATGTTTAATATTTTAATAAAAATCTTCAGTGTTTCTGACCTTCATAAAGCCAAAATCATCCAATCAGAAGGGCTCAGTTTCCATGGCAACTGAAGTCACTTATTTAAATACAATCAGTTTCACGTCAACGTTCAAATCTACACTCTCAAAGTACAAAGTACAAATTTGAGGACTTTTATTTCTTTTCAGAAGGAGTCAGAAAGAGGATGTCCTGATCTTTTTTTTTGCTTCGGATCCCTCTCAAAGTCCTGCTCACACCAAGTCCAATGCTCTATTTACTTTATTTTAATTTTGAAATGTTTATTTTGTTCTGCACAGTGCAGCCAACAGCAATTTTAAACAGAACTTTAGAGTTATGGTTGACCTGCAAAACGTCCATATTCTCGTAATCCGTCCATGTTGGGTTTGACTGCTGTATGCTCATTCAGAGCAAAAATAATGACTCAGACACGTTATGCCTTGAAAATAAATAAACTATATTCCAATAAGGTCAACTTCACTTGATTAAAGACCTTCATTTTCTTTCGGTAACACATTACACCTCATGCCGTTTTCTCAAAAACAAAGTTGCCATTTTTTTCTAGGAATCTTTTTCCTCATTTCATAAAAAAACTTAAATATTATCTTCAGTTAATAATTTATTACAGTATTGAATAAATGTATATGTCTATCACAAGATATTGTAGTAACTCAGTCATTATTTCCCTACAAAGGTTCAGGCAGAGAGAGACATTTTCATCATCACAGGAAAAAACTTCACAGAGAGACACATTGAAGAGCAAGACCTGGGAGGGGGCGGATGGGAGAAGAAGAGAAGAGGAAGAAGAAGAGGAAGAAGAAGAGTAAGAAGCAGAAGAAGAAGAAGAAGAAGAGGGGGAACACTTACACAGACACAGAAATATCGTTCACCAACAAACAAAAAAATGACCTGGGATGTTGCTTGTTGCGGACACAACAGAGCTCGCTCTCTTTTCACAGCTTCAAATAGGTAACAAAACAAATAAGCAGTAGACACTGAATCAATAAACGCTGTCTCTGTGTGTTTCTTCAGTATGTCTGTATGGAGTTGTGGTTGTGTGTGTGTGTGTGTCTGTGTGTGTCTATGTGTACGTGTGTGTGTGGTTGTGTCTGTGTGTGTGTGTGGTTGTGTCTGTGTGTGTGTGTGTGGTTGTGTCTGTGTGTGTGTGGTTGTGTCTGTGTGTGTGTGTGTGCCACTTGCTCATTTTATTTCACAAAGAGCCGTCTGGCTGTTTGGGATTCGAAACTGTGGGGAATCAACCCGTTAAAATATGCCGATAGACGTCCATCACAGTAGACCATGCTGCTAACACACAGTACACGGGGGTTCATCATGCATCTGCGGAGGAACACGGAGGGGAAGCAAACACAGACACACACTGGGGAGGGGTGGGTGAGGAGGAGAGGCTGGATGGGGAGGCATCACATCTAGCTACAGAACAGCAAAGGCCGAGGCCAGACAGTTAGTACAGAAGTTCATGAAAACATGGAACATTGTCTGGACATCGTAGACAGTTCTGTTTTCGGGTGCTGAGCCACATCTGGGTCACATCTGCTGGGACGACGCTGGGTACATAACCAGAGCTGATCCATCCTGTACCCGCTGGTGCTGATCATAGATTACACAAGGGTCCAGTAAACCTGTATGTGTGTGTATGTGTGTAATCTTGGTCCCACCTGGTGGTTTAGTGAGCAGACTACAGTTGAGCTCCAACCTCACACACTGCTGACCTGCCTCACGGCCACCATTAACATCTACAAACAGTCTTCCTTTAGCTCACGACCACCCGAGACTGACAATTATACTGGCAATGTTCCACACTGTTTCTTCATGTAAACATGCTACTTACACTCAAAAACTCCTCCTTCGAGAGAACTGAATGGAGAAATGTACGTTGCCGGAGGGTTACAACAAACACTGGAGCAGAAAAAGATGTGAACAAACTCTCCTCAAAGCTACCAACGAAATAAGTTTGTTTTAATTTTTCTTTCTGTATTGCACATTAAAACCACACTCCTTGGAACAACTGCTCGCCTCAAGGACCTGCGGCACAGCTCATCCATAGATAAATAATCTTGTAAATAAATAAATATCTAAATAAATCATCTTATGAGAAGAAATATACATAAGGAACACAGGCACAAACAAGTCAGCAGACAACGTACTTCAGTAAATTAGATGGGGCTTACGTTTGGTTATTAGGACACTGTTTGAGCAGTTCAAAGGGGAGCTTATCAAAATCTAATCCACTAAATTCAGTAACAATGTCGTCTACACTACCAACTGTATATACTGATACTATTCTAAACATTGTTTAGAAGTACAAAAAAATCTACTTCGGCTATATCTGCAAGGAAAAGATACAAAATTGGTTTTAGAAAGTTTACAAAGTATAGTTAGTTGAGGGTAAACTGATCGAATCTTTCTGATATTATCGCGTACAAGAACAAATTCCACTTGTATAGCACTTATCATCTGTGGGTTAAATGTGCAGCTGCAGCACAAAGTACAATCCTCACAGCGATATATTTCATGTGACTGACATTAGGCAGTGAATATTTCAGTAATAATAACGTTGACTGTGACGTGTCGACATGATAAATCAACTCTTCCTCGTGTAGAAAAGGATGCTGCACTTGATGCTTCTAGTCTAAGCTAATAGTTAATGACTTTATTATCATACTATGCTGTTGCACACTGCTCGCTGCATTTGCTATGACATTCTTTCATGCACTGACTTTTCAGCTTCATGCATCTCAGTGTTGAAAGTGCTAAACCTGAAATGTCAGTGTGTAAATGTCACAGCAGGTCAGAGGATGTCTGCGTGTAGTTCAGTGTTTTTCACTGGTTTGCAGCCCTCTATGTTGTGCGGTCTGGCTGATTTTTACTGTCTATTTAGCAGCCAGTAGCTTCAGTAGCTTGTGAACATTTAACTGTATGTTTTAACTCTGCCATGCAATACTGAGCAACACATACATGCCTTGAAGGGCAGTGTTTTCTAATGCGTTTTCCACTGAAAACAGCCTATGCTATGGTACTATGACTTTGATATAAACCTATAATGACACTGCTGCTTTGTACAGATTTTCCGTGGTCCTGTCAGCTGTCTGTCAAAGACTGTAAACAAAGTCTGGAGAACATTAGATAATAGACCTTAGTTAGTTCTTTTAAACAATGTGCAGACCTAACAAGTCATTTTTTAGCATGTCTGGTACTAGTTCATAGTTTCCCTCCAGTGACTGTCCCTTCATGTATTGCACACTAACAGTTTGTCGACTGAAGAAAGAAGAAAAACACTGTATGTTTTAGTTACATCAAATAAAGTGCAGCCTGGACAGTTTGTACAGCTGAAAGCTTGAATACTAGATTCTTACTTGAGAGTTTTCCTTAAGGCATTGTATGGGTGCTATTTTGAAGCATCAGAGTGGTGTAGACTATAGCATCCTGCATCCTAATTAAAGAGTAGATTAGGATCTTGTGTCCTAATCAATACGCTGCAGACTGAATGTTGATGATTGGAATCTGTTTTCTCAGTTTTTAAATGACTTCATTGTAATTTACTGGTGTTCGAGGCTTCACTAACACTGTTGAGTCTTGTTCGACCATCCATGCATGTTTGTCGGACCGTGCTGCTGTCACTAATGCTAAGGGATTAGTCTGTCAGGATACATGCCACAGTAATGGATTAGTCTGTCACTACCCGCAATGACACAGTGATGACTGACTGGGGTTCAGCGTCTGCACTGAGAGCACACATTTTGGTCCTTCTGAGGAGGAGAATGTCCTTTTTGTGTTCCTCTCAGACCAAACATCTCTCCTCCTCCCTGGCTGGTCGTCTCTGTTCACTGAGCAGACACATCAATGCAGGGATGTCATTTACAGGTGGATTTCCCTTTTACATAGTATATACTGTATGTATGTGACTTATGTGAAGATGCTCCGTATCCAGCTACACATGCAAACAATAATCCTTCGGTTTGATGTCAGAGGGGCTGTGGTTACCATGGAAACCACCCGGTAAAGAGACACATCTGACTGGAACGCAGGATGCTGGGGAGGTATGGCTCTTTAAAAACGTTTATCCACTTTTATTTCACCAGCTTATCTTTCATTCGCTTGGTCAGATAAGACTTTGCTCTCTATTTAGTACGTTCACCATCAATCCCACACTCATTAAACTGTCTTCTAGTGTTTGGGATCTGTGGCGTTCCAGTCTGTACATGAATTTTGAAAACAGTGAAGCTTTTCTGACTGTTGTTGTTCCTTTTCTTTTTGCTGTAATTCGACTTTCTATACAGAACAGCAGCTATGCATTCTGGGGGATCACTTTGTCAGTGGTAGGCATCACTGTCTGCCTACTGAAAACACTACACTCTATGCACACCGGCTTTTACTATTTACAGCGCGTGTGGAGAACCGCCTTCATCTCTACAGTGTATTAGACAAGCATCACCACTTTATAAGAAGCTCCTGTAGTAAACAATCTTAATGTTATTGTTATTGTAAACATTCCACTCCTTTTTTTCACACCAGTAAAGTACAGAGGAGAGGTGGGAGGGACAAACAAAGGCGTTGTTCCTTCAATGCAACAGTAAACTTTATCTGGTGTGCACAGGTTTCTGTTCCGTCAGTGGTCTGCTCCTACAGGACAGCTCCTCCAATCCAACCTAAACCCACCTGGCTTTAAGATAAACCTGCCACGCCACATGAACCCTGACCTGAAATGTAAACTTCCTAAATCACTTTCTTTCTCTCTCCATCTTCTCTCTGCAGTAACCTTCTGTATTCACACTCCGCCCCTCACAAACACTTCCTCTCGCCCTTCATCATGCCTGTAACTGTGCGTGCGTGTTTGTTATGATCTGTTTACACATGCGTACATAAAGTGTGTGTGTGTGTGTGTGTGTGTGTGTGAACGTGTATCTGAAGTATTTTAGTATCCCTGCACCAGAGACCAGGACACCTCCGGGCTGCAGTGAGCCCTGTTAAACAGATGAATCGTACTCTTGTTTCATGTGGTCTGTATGGACTGAGTGTCAAAGTATATATGTGTGTGTTGCTGTGCAATATTCTTCCAGAACTTTCTCCATCTCCTTTTTAAAAGCCGTTGATGTGGCAGTAGGCCTCCAGGCTGGAGAAGAGGATGTAGAGGAACCACAGGCCCAGGAACAGCAGGCTGGTCAGGAGGCGGGCCATCCTCGGGCCGCCGAGCTCTCCGCCGATGGAGGGCCGGCGTCTGAACAGGAGCACGCCCATGCAGATGAAAGCGAAGATGGTGAAGAGTGTGACGGAGAAGGCCAGCGACCCCGGGTCCACCTTGAACTCCTTCCCTTTGATTCTCCAGTAGATGGCGGCCACCGACCATGCCACGCCGATGCCCAGGAACACGTTGACGGCGTTGCTGCCGGTGACGTTACCGACGGACGCATCAGCGTGCTGGTCCTGCATGGCGGCCACTTTGCTAGCAAAGGTGTCTGGGATGAGAGAAAGAGGTGGAGAGAGTTAATCATGCACCTTCACACACACACACACACACACACACACACACACACACACACACACACACACACACACACAGCTGCACTATAAGAGTGCATACAGTCCAAAACATAGATGTGGATGTAGATACATTTTGGGCTGCATGCCGACACTCACAGACATGGGCAGATGACAAAATCATTCAAACCCTTGTGGACCCTCGCAGCCATGGATGGATTTCTGAATGGGCCTACCGGGCACAGACCCAGGGGCCAAAGGGGTCATGGGGGCCCCCGGGCCAGAGCATCTGTTTAAAGTGACTGAAACATTTCTTTCGGGAAAGTCAATCATACAACTACAAAGAGACACAACACAACTACTACTGTGTCTCTTTTAGGGCTGCAACTAACGATTATTTTCATTATCGATTAATCTGCAGATCATTTTCACTATTAATTGATTAAATGTTTAGTCTATAAAGTGTGGAAAATGCTCATCACAGTTTCCCAGAGCCCAAAGTGACGTCTTCAAATTGCTTCTTTTGTCCAAAATCCAAAGAGTCTTCATTTACTGTCATAAATGACAAAGAAAAGCATCAAATCTTCACATTTAAGAAGCTGGAACCAGCAAGTGTTTGACATTTTTGCTTGAAAAATGACTGAAATGGTTAATCGATTATCAAAATAGTTGGTAATTAATTTTCTTTTGATCAACTAACCAATTAATCGACTAATCGTTGCAGCTCTAGTCTCTTTCGATCTGGGTGTGCTTCTATAAAGGAGGGGTGGGGGCCCTTTTACGTTGTCTTTTAATCCATCCATGCTCGCAGCCACACAGATGGGGAAACTATAAATTGGAATATATACATTTGGTGCTGCATTAATGGGCACATTTTTTAATACTGTGGAAAAGTGGTCAAATGTAGATGAACCTTCACACTGACATACTTGCGTTAAGTTGCTACAGACACGTTGCATTATGACGAACAGACCCAAATAACAAGCCATAGGTCTGTAGGAAATTGAAAAATTTGCTCAGGGAAAAAAATCTTTTAGGAGGAGAGATAAAACTGCTGCTAATGCTATAATTAGGAAGGAAGAAATTGAGACGCCCAAACTTTAGGAATGAACAAATTTAGTTGTGACCTAAAGTATGTTTGGAAGCATAAAGTCAAACACAAGACTACACAATAAGCAACATAGTCTTCCTGCCTGGTGTTACTTCTAATGAACAAAGGTTGTTAAACAGAAGGTAGATAAGAGCCCTGGATCAGACAGCATCATAGTGGCCAACTAAGTGGTATTTTTTTCTCTCTCACTTTTAATCAGTCTAAAGCATGGAAACGTGTTATCATTGTCCCTGCAGCAGAAAATAAGGACCCCAAAGTCCTGAATGACCTCAGACCAGTTGTTCTCACTTTCGTTCTTGGCGATGAAAAGCTTTGAGAAACTGGTTAAACAAGAGAAACTGTGGCACGTGGAAGGCCAAGAAGATCCACTGCAGTTTGCTTACAGGGCAGGACAACGTTCCCATGTAAATGTAAATTTAAAAATTGTATTTAATTGATTGTGAATTTCTTGACAAACGGGTCCCAGTATGCCAGGGTCAGTGGTTTGTTGTCCTCCACTGGATATCCCTCAGTGATATCCTGTGACTTAAACTGGATTTATGATTATCTGCTAAAGTCAGCATGGTCTGGGCAGCTACTAAACATCTCACCTACGCCACCTTCTACACTTCCCCGCTCTCACGTGGTGAAAGAGGATATTCACTTACCAGGAATAGAAGTTCCCAACGCCACAAACACCACAGCGGTCACAGTGTCCCGGAGCCCCACGGTGCAGCCGAAGTGTGACGCCAGATCTCCGATGACGGCGGTGAGGAGGCCGATGACGCTGATGGAGACTAAGAAGCAGGCCCAGCCGTTCCAGTACTCTGTGGGCGGCACGCAGGCGAACAGGACCTTCCAGAAGACGGTGAGGAAGTGCATGACGTAGTCGTAACAAGAAGGGAGACGCTCCTCACGACCCTCCTCATCATCATCGCCATCACCTGAGGGGAGAACAACAGGGGGAACTTTTATTAGACAACATCACTGAGGAGATTAGAGTCGGAGCGGCCTCAACAAATTTAAAACATGTACACAGTGACACAGCTGGTGCAAGACTGACAGGTTACATTACATCATAGGAACAGATTGATATTAAAATACAGCATTTCATTTTCAGGGGGTTATATGCAGATTAAATATACAGACAAACCAGAGTGGAATAATTACTGTCTGTAGTGAGCCGTTACGTCCACTAGATGGTGGCCTTGAATCACAAATCTGACTCCCACCACCCACAGACGGGGTTCATGTGTTTGAACATTATTATTCTCCAATGACTGCCATTGGACTTAATTAATATTTGCTCATTTTGTATAACGAGATCCCGAAGCTGTTTTGTTTACACTACATAGGTAGAGCAGTTTGTGAAGCGGAGTCAATACATACAGAGTAACTCGAAGGTTGACGTCTTTTACATCTGCTGTTAATGAGCTTTATTGAGTCAAAGGACAAATATACACCAACTTACACTCAGTTCAGGTGGTTTGTTGCCCTGTTGCAAATCATAATCTGTGGTTGTTATTGGGGGGAACACAATGTAAATAGATACCTGATACTTTACTACAAAGAACACTGTGTTTTACTGTTTTGTCTTTGACTGATGTTCAATTCTAGCATCTTTTTAGGACAATATTAAAAATATTACCTGAAAAACAAAGTTTTATTGACCCCTGATCATTGTCTGTAGGTATTCCTTTCAGGTTCAGGGTTCGTACAGCTTTTCAAGAGTAAAATTTAAGCACTTTCAAGGTACCTAAACCAAAAATTTCCAGACTCTCGTAGCTTTTATCATCACATCTGAATTGTTACTATAAATTCCAGGAGACAACAAACAAATATGACGAGGGGATCGTTTCATTTCAAATATTAAAAGATGTTTGGTTTACATGAGTGATTGTGTAGATGATGAAACACCAGATTATGTTGAAAATCAAGGATTTGTCAAGGAGTATATTCGAATTCAAGCATATTCCTAACCTTGAAAACATAACAGGTAAAATTAAACATTCAAGCAGACTTTGTACGAACCCTTTCTCTCATGTGGACGCTGGAGGCCGGACAGTAAGGGGGGGGGGCCTGTTCACGTCTTAAAACACATTTTTATTTTATTTTCTCTTGTTTTATTTCTTCAGATGCTTAAAATAATCAGGCCAGCAAATATTTAGCATTTTAATTGGGAGAGCTGACTTTCTATGTGTACTAGCAAGAGACCGCAGGGACCTGGTTCAATACTGGTCTAGACATCAGCAGCAGTAAGTGATGCTTAACAACTTCCACATAAATGAGTGGAACCTACAGTATATACTACGACAACAACAGTCTTAAAAGTTAATTACATGTCACACTGTGAGATAGGTGTAATGAACATTTGGCCGCAGCCTGCGTCAGACTGTATATAACAGATGGTGCAATGAAGGCCTGGTCAAATGTATGTGAATAGTTGTAAAAAGAAAAAACCCAGATACAAGTAGAAACTCGCTCTCATGTTCGACCAAATCGACCAAAGATTTTTCTCACAATTGTCAACTTTGATCTGGGACAGTTGATGAAAGTTTTACAGATGGAGATACTGAATGATAAACTTTACTCTCACTTACAGCAGGTGATAAGAGCGGCTGAATGTGTCGTTAAAGGGTGCGAGAGTCTCACGACAGCTTGTTTGTTCACTCCAGTAACATGTCTACTGACACACACACACACACACACACACACACACACACACACACACACACACACACACACACACACACACACACAGAGCTCACCTGCGCTGACAGTGACTGCCTCCACAAACTGTTCCCTCCAGGAGTGTGTGCCGATCACCAGCGCCAAGTTGGTCTTCTTAATGAGCTTGTCAACGGTGCTCTGCCAATCACAAGCACAACACACTTCATTAGCGACCAATTATAGCTGAGGGGACAGGTGGCAGAGTCGCTCAGGTGAGCTTGTTAGCTGTGGTGGGCGGGGCCGCAGAGCAGGCTGCGTCTGTCCGCCACACAACATACACCTCACAACTTGGAGAATTGAAATCTTTAACAGAAAGTTTACCAGGTGGGAAGGGTCTCATGAAAGCTGCTGTTGAGTTGCATTATGGGAAATGTAGGAGGAAAAGTCGGGATATCTCGGCCTCTGCTGCTTCGATTTTGACCTTTTGGGAAAATACGACTGGAGGAGGATCGATACCACTCTCGTATCTGTACATTAAATATGAAGCTACAGCCAGCAGCCAGCTAGCTTAGCTTAGCATAAAGACTGGAAACAGGGGGAAACAGCTAGCCTGGCTCTTGAAAGGTAACAAATATTGTGGGTTATGGAAGCTGGAGATAACAGGCAGCTGACAACAAGAGATTTAACAACAGAATAAGATCACAGGGTAATTTAACCCAAAGCAAAGACATTTTCTTCACCCCGTGTTCCAGCCGTGCTGATTTTCTGTTTTATTTGCAGAGGATTTGACGCCTGCCACCATTTCAGTATAATAAACCTCAATTTTTGTAATCTGGGCAAACTAAACATTTAAACTGCTTCAATAATAAAAACAAATACGTATGAACAGATATGCTGAGTTTGACGATACAATTTAACATAGTTCCAATACAGAGCATGAAACCGATGTACTGCACAGAGAGTTTATAGCTAATGCTAATTTTCAACTCTTGTCCCTTAGTTGAGCTTTTACATGTACAGTGTAATTAAAATATACAGCTTTCAGTATCATAAAACCACAATACACTACAGATATGGAAATACTGGTTTGCTGGTTTGCTTTTATCCAGCACTTAACCTTTGTTGTAAAAGATTTATATCTGGAATTAATAATACTGTAGTATTTTGCTGTGAAACACGCCTCAACAAGTTTAACAACAAAATACAAAAATGAGCAGCAACCTACCTATCTTACACACACACACACTATCAGAAACAGGCACATCAATGCTCCCCTATTCATTTATATTTGTGCACAAAGGAAACTCCTCAGTCCACTCTCATTGATCTGCTGTGTACTAAATCTAAATGCCAATCACACCAAATTGCATTAATCTCAGCGTCGGTTCTCACGAGGCACAAATCATAAGAGACAAGGCCAATTATACGTCAACAAGGGGTCAGCTGACTACGTAATCAGATAATAGAGGAGAGAATATTGAATTTTAGTGGACTGTGTTTTGAGTGATGATGGAACGACGAGCTCTCATTCATCTGTTTTGTTAATGTTGTTTGTTTAGTGCTCTATGGATATTTATTCAATCTAACTTTAACCAAAGGCTGCTGAAGCCTGCAACCAGCTTCCTCTGCTTATTGTGACAAAAGATAAATGGTATTATTTACTGTATGTCTGAGTGAATTTCATGAATTTCATTTCACTGCTTCATTTACATACATGAGTGCTGACGACAAATGGAGTTTCAGTGCTTGTTGATGTTTAAATAATTTATTCTGTGCATTTTTCACACAGACTCGAAGGCGTAAAGCAATACAATACTTCCCTCAGTACTTCTGGTAAAAACAGCATACAATCTAGTTCACAAAAAGTCAATCACACACGAGAGAACTGGAACGTTTTCTTAATTAAGAATCCATCGTTTTAATTTTCTTAAGAGCAATTAAAATGGAGATGGATTATTATCCTTTTGTGTGTTGGGCCTTTTGTGAATTGAGACTTATTGCTATGCCAGAAAACTAAACTAATCTTAATGCTTGGAGTGGCAGGAACTGGGTACTGGCTTGTGGTGCGTGTGTGTGGTGGTGGCGGCTGCTTTTATTTGCTTAAAATACACCTGAGCCCAGTGAACATTTCAAATATCTGGATTGCTCGCAGTCCGCCTCCTCCGAGGGGAATGCAGTGGAAGACGTAGCAGCGGCCTGTGCAGGCCTCGAGCTAGCTGCTGTATCGAGGGCAACTCGCGCCTTTTCAATAATTCAAACCCATATTAGACCTGCTCGCTGAGAGGGTTAGGACCCGGGTTCACTAGTGTGAGAAAGACAGTAAAGCTGGATTATATAACATGTTCAGAAAAGCACAGTTCAGTCCCTTCTGCCCATAAAATCAGTGGCACCCCAAACAGTAAAGGCCAAATTCCTGCACTGAGATTTTTTAAATATATTACTTGGACAGGCTTGGAATTACTTACTGTACATATAAAGTCTTACATTTTGGATTTTCAGAGGTCTTTACCCGCAGCTCTGCTACTCTGCTGCTTCATAAAATGACAATTGTATCTTATGTGTAGCCGTCTTTGCCAGTTCTTTTCTTTTAATTACAATAAAATGATCTGGTTGAGTAATAAATTTTAAACAAAGACACAAAGAGGGCACTGTTCCTCCAAAGGAAACTACACAGGGACAATAAAGAGATGAATGGCGCACCTTGAACTCATACGACTCCTCGATGACCACCTCCAGGCGGCTGTGCTCTCCCAGGATGGGCTTCCCCATCTCAGCTATCCTCCGGGCCTCCTCCTCCTCGGCACTCATCTGCCCCTCCGCCCCCTCTGTGGGAAGAAGGGAGGAGAGGGGGAGGGAGGGAGGGAGGTGATGTGAAGGAAATGCCGACAGTTAGTGTGGACTGAAACTGAAATGCATGTCACAGATATTTCCAATTTCTACCTCCATCAATAATAGATTGTGAGTCAGCACTTTATTTAGAGCCGCACTGCCTCATGAGTGTGTATGTGTGTGTGTTCTCATGCAGCGTGGGAGAGGGACATGAGAAGATAACTGTGTGTGTGTGTGTGTGTGTGTGTGTGTGTGTGTGTGTGTGTGGATCTACAGAGAGGAAGGAGAAGAGCAGCGGTGGAAAGTTTCTTCCAAAACGTAAACACTAACATTTGATTGGTTTCTGCTAAACCGAAGTTCAGAATTAAACAGAAAATATTCTATCACAGGTTTAGACTAATATTAAAATAGTAATAATAATAAAAAAAGCAACATCAGCTCTAACTTTCCCGTGTGACAATCTTGCAACTTTGTTAGCAGTAGCATTATGCTAGCTTGCCAGTGTATTCTGCATCATTTCATGTCGTTTTCATACGTTTTCATGGCAGCAGTCAAATTTCTGACACTGTAAAGGCAGCATGTCTCTGGTCGAGGAAGCTCTAAATCCTCCGTCGATGGGTTCGGGTTAGGGCTATGTGTTTCACAGTGACATGTAGGACCAACCAAACACTTCACTTTCTCACCATTGCCAACTTTGTCTGGAACAGCCCAACATCACACAGTGAAAAGGAGCCTTTTATTAATTGATTTACTCTATAAAACGATTAACCAATAAAAAAAAAAATGCCCATCACAGTTTCCCAGAGCCCAAGTCTTCATATGTTCTATCCGACCAACAGTCCTGATCCCAAAGATATTTAGTTATTCAATGATATAAAGCATAGAAAAGTGGGAACCAGAGAGTGTTTGTCAGTTGTGCTTCATAAATGACTTAAACACTGAAACAATGATCATATTTGTTGTGGTCATTTGTTGTGTGGGGCCTCCTGCTGGATCACTCAGCCAAAGTACATATGCTGTACCCTCGATCCAGCTTGAATCCAGCCTCAGACGCTGCTTCTTCTACTGTCTGTAATCCAATCCAGGCAAAAACAACAGCAACAAAAACTTTGCTGTGCTAGAAATGAGCTCTATTCAGCTGGTTTGAACAATATAAAGACAGATGCTGTGAAGCTACTATCACTTTTCACAAAGCTTAACCTTGAACCTTCTAAGCTTCCGTACAGTACTTGAGAGAAACCAGCAACTTTCAAGAGGAGGGGATTAACACTGAGTGTGTTTCATGTCTGCTGTAAGTGGCCTTTTCTCATTCGTCCCTTCTGCTCAGGAGAGAGAGAGTAGGAAAATAAAGTGTGTGTGTGTGCAGAGATTATAGCCCCCCCCCCCTTCAAAGGCGGCCCATGTCTAATTATGAAAAGACTGTAAGAGTAAAGCAGCATATGGCAGCCGTCCCTGCAGTATTCACTGACTCTATTTCAAGCTGTCATAAACACACACACTCACACACACGTACTCAAACATGGCTTCACTCCACATTGATCGCCCCCCCCTGCTGTTACAGTCGAGTGAGGTGAACGATAAATCACCTTCAGGACAATGAGCGCCATCTTGTGTCATCACTACCGCAGGGCTTCCCACTCGACCCTTCAGTCTCTGATTTCTGCTTTAGCCGCCTCTAATCGTCGGTCATTTGAGGTCAAAGCTGCTCAGTTTCTTTGCACTCTGGTGGCTCCAAGTGGCAGCAAGAGGTATTTTGAATTTTGTAAAGTTTCAAAGACTTTTTCAGGCAAAAACCATGTGATGTCAGTGACCTGTGACCTGGCCACTAAGGCAGCGAAAAAGCAGCTGTTGTTTGAAGGAAATTTAGTTTTTGATTTGAATATTTTGATTCGTCACGAGCTCAGAGGACTTCCTGCTCAAAGCTAAGTTGAACTCAGATCAGTGGGTTGTCAGTTAGCAGGGAGGAGGTTCTCCTCTGCTTTGCAGGATGATTTGATTTAGATTTGACATGAATTTGCAATCAATTCTTTCCCAGTGCAACTTTAATTTTCAACAGATCATAAGGCTGCACTGTCTCAAAAATCTATACAGACATTCTTTCTTCTGCTCTCTGTTTTGTATTAAATCCAAGAACAATTTACATATAAACAAAACAATCAAAAAGTTTTAAATTGATCCCATTTACTCTCTCTTTTGCCGCCCACACACAAGGCTCCACGAAAAGCAATCTAATATCAAAGTATAGAAGGATATATATGATAAAGCGCAGCCATTGCAGACTCCATTTGGTTGTCTAAGAAAGGCCACAGACACGGTGATCTATCTGCATCAGCACACAAAACAAGGCCCGAGTGTGCAGCGCCGACTCATTTAAGCATTTATTTCCAAACTGTTCTATTGTGCCGCGCTGAGATTCACAGAGGCCAGTTCAGCTGTGATCCAAATGTAAACAGACAAACACCCGTCGCTCCCCCAAAGCAAGGCGACTAAAAGAGATGCCAGGCCGTTACAATGAGGCACAGAGTAAACAACGTCCTCGCTGAGCAGGAAACCGGAGCGGCTGCAGCTGAAAGAAACTGTGGCATCTGTTCAAATGCACTGCAAATGGAAATAAATTACAGTTTTATATTAAAACTGCTACATCTGAAATAAGAATAAAGTTAAAGTAATTTAGAATAACTGTCTGTGGCAATAACGAGTGTCTATTCATGGGTACATTGGAGGAAATTCCAAAGATTATTTTTTGGGTATTTTGCCTTTATTCCATAGTGACAGCTGAAGAGAGAGACAGGAAAGGGGGGAGACAGACGGGTGACGTGCAGCAAAGGGCCCGGGCTGGAATCGAACCCGGGCCGCTGCGGTAAGGACTCAGCCTTAATGGTACCTGCTCTCCCAGCAAATTTCAAATGAATGCAGCTTTTTAACATTTATCTTTCACAAGAATGCTGCTTTAAATTCACCACCTGAAACTATCAAAGTGGGCTTTGGCTTTGTGGTCATGTTAAGCAGTTTTAATCGTTGGGTTCCTCATCAACAGATCAGATCAGCCTCATATTTAGAGCTGAAATGATTAACTGATTAATCGTTTAGTTGATCGACAAAAAAAACGAATCTGCAACTGAAAATCGAATAATTGTTTATGAACATTCCCTTTGTTTTCAGCTCCTCAAATGTGAGGATTTGCTGCTTTTCTCTGTTTTATATCATTTTAAACTAAATATCTTTGGGTTTTGGACTGTTGGACAAAACAAGACATCTGAAGACATCAAACTGTAACGAACATTCTATATAACTAACAATTAATTGATTATCGTTGATCGTTAGTTGCAGCACTACTCAGATTTCCTGTCAAATCAAGCTTGTATCTCCAGTTTGAAGTAGAAGGATCAGCTGGTCTTACCTTGGTTGAGCAGCAGAGCTGTAAAGAGGACAGAAAAGAAGAGTAAGTAATTCAGCCAGACAGCAACAAAGGAATCAAAGTCTCCTCGTCCTCATAATACATCTAATAATACATCTAATAATCCATCAAACTCCACTCTGCGTTCAGATGAAAGAGCAAACACAAACTCACAAATACTCCACACAAACAAACAAATCATCACTTTCTGTTCTGCTCTCCCTGTTTTTATATTTACCATTGACAAAAACCTCTTCTCGTACCCGTCTATTGTACAGCTGCTAGTGTTTTTGTAATCTCTAAGTTAATGACACACTGCGGCGACTGCTTCTTAGGCTCTCTGACATCTAAGAAAATCTACTGAAATCCAAATAAATACTCCTCTCTGTGTCTTTCTGTCTCTCCACATTACAAAGACAAAAAAAGGAGGCGACTCAGTCCTTGTGTTATTGTAGTGACAGGTAATGGATGAATCGATGCCTCCCTGAATGTGTGTGTGTAGTTGTGTGTGTGTGTGTGTGTGTGTTTGTGTGTCTTTGTGTCTGAGATAAGACAGAACTTTATTGATCCCTGTGGGTAAAGTGGGTCACTGAAGCAGCTAGAAACCAAAACAAACAGAACAAAAGACAGAAGGAAAAGAACAGGCAGAACACACAAACCAAAAACAGCACAGAAACACACAGTAGTTTGGATTACTTGGATGAACTGATTACAAAGTTCCAGTAAGCATGTTAAACAGCATCATTCCTATTGTTGTATTTTATAAAACATGTGAAGCAGAGCGACTAACCCAGCAAAACCCTCCACGAAACTGGTGCCGATACCAAAACATTACAGTTTGGTTATCAGTACTGAAGAATCTAGATTTCTTTTATTCTGACAAATATAAACATGTTTTTCTAAAGAAGCCAAAGTTCTCAAATTTTAAATGTACAAAGACTTTACCTACATTAAATAGTCTAACTATGATGTCTAAGTGGATTTATGGACATTTTTTCGTGATGCAACTTGAATGATATCCTCGCTTTGTGTTCATATTTGACTGAGTTACGACTCTGAGATGGAGTCTGACTTTTGATGCAAATTGCTGCAATCTGGCGCTGAGGGTTTTTAAAGTCCCTAATTGCCTCCATGAGCTGTGAGCCCCTGCCACTGCTGCAGCTCCAACAGCTGACAGTGTTGATAATCAGGCCAAATCAGCAGCCAAACTACAATAACTAACTAAAAACAGCGGCATGCTCCATCCCTTTCACCTCACGCAGTCTCCCGCCTCAGCTTAAAAACCTCTGGTCCAGGTGATTTACTCCTCTTGGTTTGTTTGTAGTAAGTCAATGAACATGAACATGCACCAGACCAGAACTAAAAGCATCATATGTGTTCTTGGTCCTGGTGTTAAAGTGCCCTAAAACTGTCAAAGTTTTAAATGAAATCAAAAACTTTGTGATCAAAGAATGAGTAAACGAGAAATTCACTACCAGCTTTCAGGACTTTGATACTGCTATAGATGCAGTTTGGTCGGTATGACACAAGCGTTGAGGTTCAGTACCCAGCCGGGTACACGACAGTGCAGACAAGTTTCCCTTTGAGGTTAAATAAAATAATCACATCGAAACAGACTGCATATAAACGTACCTGAGATCCCTCTCTTCAGCCAGCGTGGCTCCTCCAACACAATGAAGAAGTTTTCATGTTTTTCATATTCTTCATCATCAATTATCCTCACCTGGAAAGTCTGACTGCACACACACACACACACACACACACACACACGCACGCGTGCACACACACACACACACACACACACACACACACACACACACACAGAAAGAGACAGAAACAAAATCATTTTGAGAAACTTAGTCGTATTTTGTGCTTCTGTAAACACACATACAATCTCATGTTTAGGGGAGCATACCTACACACACGCAGACACACACACACACACACACACACACACACACACACACACACACAAACGCTGTCAGTCATAGACACACAAATAAATTAAAGCATTTCATCAATAGGTAATGTAGCGCTCGCAGGGCCTTCTCCACATGTCGTCCTTGTTATCGATGTGCTGGTCCTGCAAACCTCAATGCCAATGAACTTACATTAACACACACACACACACACACACACACACACACACACACACACACACACACACACACA